>BJKM01000626.1:426589-605366 GCA_015082035.1 Chaenogobius annularis
TAAGCGGGTCTAAAGCGGGTCTAAACAGGTCTAAGAGGACTAGAGGACTAAAGGGGTCTAAAGCGGGTCTAAAGCAGGACTAAAGCGGCTAAAACGTGACTAAAGTGGGCAAAACGGGTTAACCAGGTTAAGTGGGACTAACACGGGTCTAAAAGCAGGACTAAGCGGGTTAAAGCGGGTTAAAGCAGGACTAATGCAGTAGCGGACTAAGGGGACTAAGCGGGACTAAAGAGGGTCTAAAAGCAGGTCTAAGCAGGACTAAAAGGACTAAAGTGGGTCTATAGCAGCTAAAACGGGACTAAAAAGGATAAACGGGCTAAAGGGTCCAAACAGGACAAAGAGGTTTAAAACAGGATAAAGCGGGTCTAAACAGGACTAAAACAGGACTAAGGCGGGTCTAAGCGGATCTAGCGGGTCTAAAGCGGGTCTAAAGCGGGACTAAAGCGGGACTAAAATAGGACTAAAGCGTTGGTTAAGCGTGGGACTAAGCGGGTCTAAGAGGTCTAAAGCCAGGACTAAAGCGGTCTAAAAGCGGGACTAGGGGTCTATAAAAGCAGGCTAAAGCGGGTCTAAAGGCGCGGTCTAAGCAGGACTAAGCGGGTTAAAGCAGGACTAAAGGGGGTCTAAAGCGGGATAAAGGGTCTGAAGCGGGTTTAAAAAGGGTCTAAAGCGGTCTAAGGGGGTCTAAAGTGGGTCTAAAAGGCTCAAAACAGGATAAAAGCGGGCTAAAGCGGGACTAAGCGGGTCTAAGCAGGATAAGCAGGACTAAAAGGCGGGATATAAAGCGGGACTAAAGCGGTCTAAGCAGGATAAAGCCGGACTAAAAGCGGGTTAAGGGGTGTAAACGAGTCTAAAGCAGGATTCAAGCAGGCAACTAAAACAGGACTAAGCGGGACTAAGCGGGACTACGCGGGTCTAAAGGGGTATAAAGCAGGACAAAACGACTAAAGCGGATAAAGCGGGCTAAGGGGGGTTAAAGCCGGACTCAAGAGGATCAAGATGGTTCTAAAGCGGGTTAAAGCGGGACTAAAGCGGGCTAAAGCAGGATAAAGCAGGACTAAAGCGGGACTACAGCGGGTCAAAGCGGGTCTAAAGCAGGTATAAATTGACTAAGCGGGACAAACGGTGTCTAAGCCAGGTCTATAGTGGACTACAACGGGTCTATAGAGGACTAAAGCGGGTCTATTAAGCTGGTCTAAAGCAGGATACTAATGCAGGTCTAAAGCGGGATCTGGGTCTAAAGTCGGACTTAATTGCGGGGACTTAAGTGGTGACTAAAGCGGGTTAAAGCGGTTATATCTAAAGCAGGACTAAAGCAGGACTAAACAGGACTAAAGCTAAAGCAGACTAAAGCAGGACTAAAAAAGGACTAAAGTGGGTCTAAAACGGTAAGCAGGATAAAGCATGGGCTAAATAAATGGTAAAGCAGGTCTAAAGCAGGAAAAGCAGTGTCTAAAGCAGGTTGTAAAACAGGACTAAAGCAGGTCTAAAGCAGGATCTAAAGCAGGTTAAAGCAGGTCTAAAGCCTAGAAGCTAAAAGCAGGTCTAAAGCAGGGACTAAAGCAGGACTAAAGCAGGACTAAAGCAGGTCTAAAGCAGGACTATAAAGCAGGTCTAAAGCAGGACTAAAGCAGGACTAAAGCAGGTCTAAAGCAGGTCTAAAGCAGCTAAAGCAGGACTAAAGCAGGTCTAAAGCAGGACTAAAGCAGGACTAAAGCAGGACTAAAGCGGGTCTAAAGCGGGTCTAAGTGGCTCTAAAAGGACTAACGGGCTATAGGCTAAAAGCAGGTCTAAAGCAGGACTAAAGCTTGTGACTAAAGCTAGGTTCTAAAACAGGACTAATCGATGAATAGCGGCGAAAACGGGACTAAAGCGGGACTAAAACGGGGACTAAAGGGATAAAAACAGGACTAAAGCAGGCGAAAGCAGGACTAAAACAGGACTAAAGAGGCTAAAGCAGGACTAAAGCGGGACTCAAAAGGGTCTAAAGGGGACTAAGCAGGACTAAAGCGGGACTAAAACAGGACTAAAGCTGGGACTAAGCAGGACTAAAGCGGGACAAAAGGGTCTAAAGCTGGGGGATAAGGTCCTAAAGCGGGTCCTAGAGCGGGTCATAAGGAAAAAAGGACTAAAGCGGGTCTAAAGCGGGTCTAAAGCGGGACTAAAGCGGGTCTAAAAAAGGACTAAAGCGGGTCAAAAGCAGGACTAAAACAGGACTAAAGCGGGACTAAAGCGGGACTAAAGCGGGACTAAAGCGGAACTAAAGCTGGACTAAAGTGGGACTAAAACAGGACTAAAGCAGGACTAAAGCAGGTCTAAAGCAGGACTAAAGCAGGTCTAAAACGAGACTAAAGCTGGACTAAAGCGGGACTAAAGCGGGTCTAAAGCGGGTCTAAAGCGGGACTAAAGCGGGACTAAAGCGGGTCTAAAGCGGGACTTAAGCAGGACTAAAACAGGACTAAAGCGGTCTAAAGCGGGTCTAAAGCGGGTCTAAAGACGCTCTAAAACAGGACTAAAGCAGGTCTAAAACAGGATTAAAACAGGTCTAAAACAGGACTAAATCGAGAATAAAGCGGGACTAAAACGGGACTAAAGCGGGACTAAAACAGGACTAAAGCAGGACGAAAGCAGGACTAAAACAGGACTAAAGCAGGACTAAAACAGGACTAAAGCAGGACTAAAGCGGGACTAAAACGGGTCTAAAGCGGGACTAAAGCGGGACTAAAACAGGACTTAAGCGGGACTAAAGCAGGTCTAAAACGGGACTAAAGCTGGACTAAAGCGGGACTAAAACGGGACTAAAGCGGGACTAAAGTGGGTCTAAAGCGGGTCTAAAGCGGGACTAAAGCGGTCTAAAGCGGGTCTAGAGCGGGTCTAAGCGGGTCTAAAAAGGACTAAAGCTGGTCTAAAGCGGGTCCAAAGCAGGACTAAAACAGGACTAAAACAGGACTAAAGCGGGACTAAAACGGGTCTAAAGCGGGTCTAAAACAGGACTAAAGCAGGACTAAAGCGGGTCTAAAGCGGGTCTAAAGCGGGTCTAAAGCGGACAAAGGGTCTAAAGCGGGTCTAAAGCGGGTCTAAAACAGGACTAAAGCGGGTCTAAAACAGGACCAAAACGGGACCAAACCGGGACTAAAGCGGGTCTAAAGCGGGTCTAAAGCGGGTCTAAAAATAAAAAGGGTCTAAACAGACCAAACGGGACTAAAACTAAAGGGAAAGCGGGTAAAGTGGGACTAAACGGACTAAAGCTGGACTAAAGCGGAACTAAAGCGGGACTAAAGCGGAACTAAAGCTGGACTAAAGCGGGACTAAAACAGGACTAAAGCAGGACTAAAGCAGGTCTAAAACGAGACTAAAGCTGGACTAAAGCGGGACTAAAGCTGGACTAAAGCGGGTCTAAAGCGGGTCTAAAGCGGGACTAAAGCGGGACTAAAGCGGGTCTAAAGCGGGTCTAAAGCGGGACTAAAGCGGGACTAAAGCGGGTCTAAAGCGGGACTTAAGCAGGACTAAAAACAGGACTAAAGCGGTCTAAAGCGGGTGCTAAAGCGCGTCTAAGAGCGGGTCTAAAACAGGACTAAAACAGGACTAAATCGATAATCGAAATAAAGCGGGGACTAAAACGGGTATAAGGCGGCGACTAAAGCGGTCTTAAGCGGGGTTCTAGAAGCGGGTCTAAAAAAGGAACTCAAAGGGGTCTAAAGCGGGTCCAAGCAAGACTAAAACAGGACTTAAATCAGGACTAAAGCTGGACTTAAAGTGGTCTAAGACGAGGACTAAAAGCAAGGATAAAACAGGACTAAAGCACTAAAGTGGTCTAAGACAGGACTAAAGCAGGACTAAAGCAGGACTAAAGCAGGGACTAAAGCGGGTCTAAAGCGGGTCTAAAGCGTGGTCTAAATAGGACTAAAGCGGGTCCTAAAAACGGACCAAAACGGGACCAAACCGGGACTAAAAACGGGGACTAAAGCGGGACTAAAGCAGGACTAAAACAGGACTAGAGCGGGTCTAAAGCGGGTCGGTATAAAGCGGGTCTATAAGCCGGTCTAAACAGGACTATGAAGCAGGACTAAAACAGGACTAAAACAGGACTAAAAAGGACGAAAGCTAGCGACTAAAACGGACGTAAAGCAGGACTAGAAATCAGGAACAGGTACTAAACAGGACTAGAAGCGAGGTCTAAAGGCTAAAGCAGGTCTAAAAGCGGGTCTAAAGCGGGTCTAAAGCGGGTCTAAAACATGGACCTAAAGCAGGTTTTTCTAATCCGGACCAGGACTAGACCTCTTGTATTCTATATTAGTACGCCACCTACTGCAGGCCTGACATATGTACATGAAATGCTATATCATAGAATGTAACAGGGGCGGGCAATATTAACCAAAATGAATAGCTCAATCTTTGTATTGTAATCACGATATTTAGACGAAAGTAGGTCAATCCAACAGAAATGTGTTAGAATGAGTCCTCAAACGTCTTAGTTGAGGTTTAATTACAAACGTGCTGAAATCCTACCTGAAAGTTTACATCCTTTTTTCAATTTTAATCTTACTCGGCTCATTTTGTAACATTTTTCTCTTTAAATAATTCTGTCTATGATTGATATTCAAATTTGTCATGTTTCCAAAACATCCCTCCCAATGTTCTCTACTTCGGGACGTCCTGCCACCTCTAGTGCGGCAGTGTCCCGCCTCTGTCCTGTGGATGTAGGTCACAGCTCCGCCGCCCCGCAGCCTTTTCCAGCTCTGTGATTAGAGCAGGAGAAGTCAAGCTCATTATTTCAATGACTTGATGTGCTTTGCCCCACCCTCCCTCCCTCCCTCCCCGTCCCTCCCCCCCTCCCCCCTCCCTCCCCCCCTCCCCCTCCCCCCTCACTTTAAACCAAGCAGCAGATAGTGGGGCTACAAATAGAACTGTGCTTCATCATGTCTTTATTGAGAGATATTGTGTAACAGGAGCAAAAAGCAACAGATAAAAACATTTTGGGGATGAAACGTACAGCAACATGCAGGGTCTTTTGTGTCACTTCAAGCCATGCAGAGCTTTGTGGTGCCGGAGGATCCCCCTCGGAGCGGTCCCTCTGTCCACTTGATGGCCGCAGCACTAGTTAGCAGCACATCAGGGGCCCCGCGGTCAAAGCATTTCGTGGCTCACCACAGCAGAAACACACGCACATCTCTGAGATTAGTTTAGGGTTTTTTAAAGTTACAAATGGGTTTGTAACAAGTTGTGCTTTGCAGATTTCGGCTCCTCTCTTGGCATTCACCGCGTGCCTTAATTGTATTGAAATTAAATCAAGGTCCACTGTGAACACAAAGAGCACGAACCCAAACTTCCAAGGATGTACTAGAAAGACATTTGAGTTATCTTATTGAGTTTTCCGCCCTCGCTGCACACCTGAACCTTCTCCCTCAAGGCTTCTATGCGCTCTTCCTCCCCTCTCTTCACATTCAAGGTACATTGCATGCTAATCCCTGCTCCATTTTAGCAATAATCTCTCTACAGCGATGCATGCAAGGAGCGTACGTGACAGCAAATCATACGAGAAGCAAAAGCAGGAACATAACAGCACAGAAGAGAAGATGAGACGGCCTTTTCTTGCATCGTTCAACCAAAAAAAAGGAAAAAACGGCATCGGCTGTACCTGATTTCTACCTCTCCTGCAGAGCATCCTCGCTGCTTCCATCCTTCCCCCTCAGAGCAAAACAAAGGACGAACGCTGGGTATTTATGAGCGCACACACACACACAGACACGCGCCGCAGAAGCCACGCCACGCACGCTGCTACTGTCGCTATGCTGACGAGCGCGAGCCCACCACTTCAGCTTACTTTGAAGTTAAAGCTGCCTGGTTTTTCCCCCATCACCTTCACCTGCTCCCTCCGTCTCTGGTTCTGTCTGAGCATGCGGCCAATTCCTCTAAACACAAAACAAACACAAGTCAGATTCTACAGCGTTCATGTTGGCGACTCCTTTTTAGAAGGTGTTTCGAAGATATTCCTGCAGAATAGTTCCTTCTTCTTCGGAGCTTCATCCTAGGGAAACATCCTCGCAGAGTCGAGGAGAAGAAGGGGATGGATTTATTTTGGGTGGGATGGTGGAGAACAGGCAGACAAGGCAGGTGTCATGCAAAAAAAATGTGATCAAAAAGCAAAACACAAAAATTACACTCTAGCCCAGGAAAGGAGGAGGAAAAATCCAAAGGGAAAAGAACAACAACAACAAAATTAGCCCAGAAGATACATATATAAGCTGGATCAGCACTATATATGTGTGAAAGGAATCCAGGAGGAAGGAGAAGGGAAAAGGAGAAGGATGATGGAGAAGGACGGACGATGTGCGGCTGGCGGAGATACAGCGAGGACTGCGCTGAAGCGACGCAACCGCTCCGATTTATGCACTCTGCCCCCCTCCCCTTCGTCCACCGCTCAGAGCACGCGCACACACACACACACACAGATGATGGACTTCCCCTTCCCCCGCGTCCCGGCCCAGAGTGGATCTTTCAGCTGATCAGCGCAGTGGGATTAGCCAATGGGGCCAGCTGGCAGGGATTACACAGGCCGAGTGGAGGAGGGGTGATATGGAAGGTGGGCTGGGGGTGGTGACGGGGCAGGGAGATTGGGGGTGGCGCGTGTCTCGTCCTGTGCGTTTGGTTAAGACACTACAGGCTCCACATCAACACCAACACAGTGTTCAGTCGGCTCCTGAACATGTTTGTTCCATTTAACCACATTCTGAGAGACACAAAGTTTACGATCTTGGACTCAACAAGATTTTGACGGATCGGATAATTAACAGTCTGGTTTATCACAGTTTGAACATTATCATATCAAATAAATACATCAGTAAGATCTAGTTTACTCAATAACTAAATGAGGTATCCAAAATCCATTTTTATTTCTGATCTCTCAAGAAAATGAAGCAAGAAATGGAAACGTTGCTCTGCCCAGTTTTCAGTTGTATGTCTTAGAACCGGAACATTTACCCCCCGTTCTGGTCATGATGAGTGGATGAACGCTTCAGCCCCCGTTCTGGTCATGATGAGTGGATGAACGCTTCAGCCCCGTTCTGGTCATGATGAGTGGATGAACGCTTCAGCCCCCGTTCTGATCATGATGAGTGGATGAACGCTTCAGCCCCCGTTCTGATCATGATGAGTGGCATGAACGCTTCAGCCCCCGTTCTGATCATGATGAGTGGATGAACGCTTTCAGCCCCCGTTCTGGTCATGATGAGTGGATGAACGCTTCAGCCCCCGTTCTGGTCATGATGAGTGGATGAATGCTTCAGCCCCGTTCTGGTCATGATGAGTGATGAACGCTTCAGCCCCCGTTCTGGTCATGATGAGTGGATGAACGCTTCAGCCCCCGTTCTGATCATGATGAGTGGAGAACGCTTCAGCCCCGTTCTGGTCATGATGCGTGGATGAACGCTTCAGCCCCCGTTCTGATCATGATGATGGATGACGCTTCAGCCCGTCTGTCATGTGAGGATGAAGCTTCAGCCCCCGTTCTGGTCATGATGAGTGGATGAACGCTTCAGCCCCCGTTCTGGTCATGATGAGTGGATGAATGCTTCAGCCCCCGTTCTGGTCATGATGAGTGGAATGAACGCTTCAGCCCCCGTTCTGGTCATGATGATGATGAACGCTTCAAGCCCCCGTTCTGGTCATGATGAGTGGATGAACGCTTCAGCCCCCGTTCTGGTCATGATGAGTGGATGAACGCTTCAGCCCCCGTTCTGGTCATGATGAGTGGATGAACGCTTCAGCCCCCGTTCTGGTCATGATGAGTGGATGAACGCTTCAGCCCCGTTCTGATCATGATGAGTGGATGAATGCTTCAGCCCCCGTTCTGGTCATGATGAGTGGTGAACGCTTCAGCCCCTTCTGTCATGATGATGGATGAACGCTTCAGCCCCCGTTCTGGTCATGATGAGTGGGTGATAACGCTTCAGCCCCCGTTCTGTCATGATGAGTGATGAACGCTTCAGCCCCCGTTCTGGTCATGATGAGTGGATGAACGCTTCAGCCCCCGTTCTGGTCATGATGAGTGGAATGAACGCTTCAGCCCCCGTTCTGGTCATGATGAGTGGGATGAACGCTTCAGCCCCCGTTCTGTCATGATGAGTGGATGAACGCTTCAGCCCCGTTCTGTCATGATGATGGATGACTTCAGCCCCCGTTCTGGTCATGATGAGTGGATATGAACGCTTCAGCCCCGTTCTGGTCATGATGAGTGGATGAACGCTTCAGCCCCCGTTCTGATCATGATGAGTGGATGAACGCTTCAGCCCCCGTTCTGATCATGATGAGTGGATGAACGCTTCAGCCCCGTTCTGGTCATGATGAGTGGGTGAATGCTTCAGCCCCGTTCTGGTCATGATGAGTGGATGAACGCTTCAGCCCCCGTTCTGGTCATGATGAGTGGATGAATGCTTCAGCCCCCGTTCTGGTCATGATGAGTGGATGAATGCTTCAGCCCCGTTCTGGCCCCGTTCTGGTCATGATGAGTGGATGAATGCTTCAGCCCCCGTTCTGGTCATGATGAGTGGATGAATGCTTCAGCGCACCCGTTCTGGTCATGATGAGTGGATGAATGCTTCAGCCCCCGTTCTGGTCATGATGAGTGGATGAATGCTTCAGCCCCAGTCTGGAGCCAGTCTCTGTCAGTGAAAGCACAACTGAAGATGATCTGTGCAGGAGCTGTCCATGGTACGTCTGTGATGTTGTAGGCCACAGTCAAGGGCCGGGGGGCGGTGACTCGTTCCAGGGGCCCATTCTGATGAGGAGCGGCCCCCGCTTGTATGCGTCCCCTGGGGTCTCCCTCCTCCACACGCACACACGCACAGGGGCCCAGGCTGACAATGCATGGCTGCCACCTCTGACCCCGAACTGCTCCATCATCCACCGTCAGCTGATCGGCCCCTCCCCTCACATGCACGCACCCACACACATGCACACACACACACACACACGCACACACACGCACACACACGTACACCCACACACACGCATATACGCACGCACACACACGTACACATGCACACACACATACACACACACACACGCGCATGCACACACACACACACGTACACCCACACACACGCATATACGCACGCACACACACGTACACACACACACAGACACACACACACACACGCACGCGCGCGCACACACACACACACACACACACACGCACACACGCACACACATGCACACAGTTTTTGTTCATAACTGTTTTAAGTTTTGTGTTTTGTGTTTCAAAAACGCTCAGCTCCAATTTGTGGCTAAATCTGTGAATATAAAGAGAAAAGAGACTTCATGACTAAAAATAGTTTCTCTTATGCAGGAAAGAGCTAAAAAAGACGAAGGAAGAGGAAAGAGTGAGAGAGGATGAGCAGAAAAGGTGAAGAGAAAGTGAGGAGAAAAAGTAAAGCGAAAGAGAGGAGAGAGGAAGAAAAAAGAGTGAGTAGAGAGAGAGAGGACAGAGTGAGGGGAGAGAGAGAGAAGAACGTTAGGGGGGGAGAAAGAGGAAAAAAGAGTTAAAGAGGTCATGTTGAAGAGGCCGACACAGTCTCCGACACAGTCTCCGACACACAGTCTCCGACACAGTCTCTTCATTTAAGACCGAATGGCTTATGGTCAGGCCAGTTAGGAACAGAAATAAAAACCTACAGTTCCAGCTCTGCTGCCCTAGGAGCAACTATACTGGGGGAAGTATGGCAGCTTGAGCACTATCCTCTGATGAAGACTACTTTTCATCAAACAATATTTAATTTCACTGGCAATTTGTTCATCTCTTTTCCTTCTTCTTCTCCCATTCTGTTTTCCACTGTCGCCCCTCGAGGAAACTACTGTTGTAATTTTGAGCATTACAAAAATAAATAAATAAATTGAATTGAATTGAAAGGGAGGAGAAAGAGTGAGGGGAGGAGGTCCCGTGGCCCCATGTTCCTGTGTTCCTGTGGTCTCGTGGCCCCGTGGTCCCCAGTGCACTAGGCCTATTAAAGTGCCTGTATGTGTTATTTGAACACAAACGTTTCAAGCCACTGGACCATGAGAGAAGGTGAGGCGAGACAGTGGACAGAGGGTCCCGCTCTCCTCTTCTCCTCACCTACTTTCTCCTCTCGTCTCTTCTTTTCTCCTCTTCTACACACCTCCCCTCTCTCTCTTCTCCTCTTCTCTTTTCGTCTCTCCTCTCCCCTTTCTCTTCTCTTTTACTGTCCTCTCCACTCTCTCTTTCCCCTCCTCTCCTCTCTTCTTCTCTCCTCTCTTCTTCTCTCCTCTCCTCTTCCCTTTCTCTTCTCTCTTCCATTTCTCTTCTCTTTCCTCTCCTCTTTCCATTCTCTACTCTCTTCTTTTCTCTCCTCTCATCTCCTCTTCCCTTTGTCTTCTCTCTCCTCTCTTTCCTCTCCTATTCCCTTTCTCTTCTCTCTTTTCTTCTCTTCTCCTCTTCTCCTTTAATCTGATGCAGAGATTAGCGCACAGCATTTAGGTCGGATTAGCCGTCGTTAGCAAAGATGCGGCTCTCAAGTGCTAATGGGGTTTACAGGAAGTGCTATCTACGCTATGCTAACAAGCTACATTCCATTACAGTACTGCACTAAGGGTTCTGGATAAAAATGTAGATGTGCCAAAGATAAACTCAAATGCTTAAGTTTTTATTATTGATTAGTGTTTTATGTTGCACTTTAACGCAGAGACAAGTTCCTATGTTTGTGAATTTTGTTCATGGCAATAAACCCCTTCTGATTCTGATTCTGATTCAGATTTTTAGGGAGTGTAGGTGTAGATTACAGTATTACTGTGTCGATAGCAGCGGTCTCATTCCAAGACTTCAGTAAATATGAAGAATAAGGACTAAATGAACTACAAAAATCTCTATTGCATATTTGAGATTGAGTTGGTATTCAGAAGACATTTTTTGACCAAAATATTATCTACAAAACATACATTTCTGAATATTTTTGGAGGATATTATAGGCCTGCTAGCTTAACAACTGACGTCGACCAAATATTAACTAATATTTTCTGGTAAATAAAATCCAAATAGTAACAGAATTGTGTCGGTGTGTGTAAATTGTAGTCATATGGACTCTGTTTTTTGAAAAACAAAACATTTCGACTCTCATCCAAGAGTCATTCTCAACCTGTGAATCGAGTCTGGGAACTCAGGTTTTATAACCTCCTCTGTGTAAGCCCTCCCCACAGGGCGGGACCTCCTCATAAATGGGAGTTTTTGGTTTCACTTGAGACTACTCTCTTTGTTTACTAACTATACAACTGTAAATTTAACTGCAATTCTCGTGTACATAGTAATGCCTATGAATTTTGTGTATTTTGTTCATTGACAATGGCAATAAACCTTTTCTGATTCTGATTCTGATTCTGATGTTACAAACGCATGGACAAGTTTTTCAGGTTTTAGGCAAGATTTTTCTGATTTTGGCTATATTACGCAGATGGAAATAGGCTGTTTTACAGGCTTGATTTATGTGTGCTTTGAATGAGAGCTCTTGGTCAAATCAGACTCCAAGGTTTCTTACAGTGGAGCTGGAGGCCACACTGACGTTGTCCAGTGGGACTATCTGCTCAGATAAAGCGTCTCGTAGATGATTAGGGCCTAGTACGATGAGCTCGGTTTTTTCAGGGTTCAGAAGAAGATAATTAAGTGTCATCCAGGTTTTTATATCCTTCACACAAGCACCAAGTCTGTCTGCTTGATCGGTCTGATCGGGTTTCATTGATAAATACAGCTGTGTGTCATCTGCAGAGCAGTGGAAGTTAATGCTATGCTTTCTGATCATGTGACCTAACGGCAGCATATAAAGAGTAAACAGAATTGGACCGAGAACTGAACCCTGTGGCACACCGTAGGTTACTTTAGAACAGGGGGAGGAGCTCTGGTTTACATTAACAAACTGTTACCTGGATGAGGGAACATAATAGAGAGCTGAATGAGATTGAGAATGAGTGGAACGAAAGATAGATGAGAGGGTAGTCTGATTTAAGATGATTCCTGAAGATCGAAGAAGAGGAATTAGGACGATCGTCAAAGTTTGGTACGGAGTGTCAGATTTTGGGACAGCAAATCATGAGTTGGAGTTGACTGATTATGGTGACTCGAGTACAAGCAATGCGGGTGACAGATTGATAGAGGAGAGAAGACTAAGAGTCTTGAGAACTATGAGGTACAGCATAATAGAATATCCCTTACTATTCTACTAAAGAGGTGTTATCAAATGAGTGCCTTCTGACTAAGGTCTGGAATGACAGAGGGGTATAATTCGAACGGATGTGAAGCCTTGGAACGAGAGAAAGAATCATTCTAGTGAGAAGTTCGATGGTTGCATGAAAATATAAAAATGCGGGAGTCTGCTACCTCTGTGTGCTGACTTGAGAGGTGCACTAAAGTTACTCATCATAAGACGAAAAGCAGATTCTTGGTCTGAAATGAAGAAGGAATTGCCCTGTAGGATGGTCTGAATGCCTGACAGACGCAGGCGCGAGAAAAAGGTTGAAGGAGAGACTGAAGAGAACCAGAGGGGCCTCCCTGTGCCCGTTGGCTCTGAGAGAGGGACTTCGGGGAATGAACAGATAAAGGCCGATGATACACTGGGGCCGATATGAGTGTGGCTGTCGGCCGTGGATCGGGGAGTTGAGAGGTCGGGCTGCGGTCCCGTGGAGCAATAATGACATCATCAGCTGCGCACGCTCTGAACAGGGAACCAGGAAGTGCAGAGGCTGTCTACAAGTGGATATTTATCATCATAGCGTCTGAAAGAAATGCCTTCTGACTTCGGGCCACTGCTAGCCGGCCGCGGCCCGGTCTCTGGTGTCTGCCTGCGTGGAGACGTGCTCTGGAGCGGCGCACGGGAGCGGTGCCTTGGCTGGAACTGTGGTGAGGGGGAGAGCGAGAAGGAGAGCGGATGGGTCCCGTTGGCTATGAAGTAGAGGTGTGTGCGTGTGTGTAGACGCCCCGGAGGTAGGGGTCCGCGAAAGAAGCGAGTGTGAAGGAGATTATGGTAGGTATTCGGAGGCTATGGAATCACGCCTACTGTGTGTGTGCGCGGCAGAGAGGGGACCTGCGTTGGCAAGTCCTCTTCGGAACAGGTCAGAATCTAATAGAAAACGGCTCATGATTCTTGGTCAAATGAACGCGCTCACTGACTGATTGTCTCTGTCGAGAGAGCAAAGACAACAACAGATGCAGGGATAGGCCTGTATAAATATGGCTTCTGCGCAATTAGAGGTGTGATTAAAGAGTGGAGGCGTGGTTGCTGGAGGAGTAGGAGGTTGAAGCATCAACTACATTTTGACGAGTGGAATAAAGCAATCTCAAGAATTGCATGGTATTGCAAAGACCTCAAATCGAAACTCTACAATTATCAAAAGAAAAAGGAGGCTGGAGTTGACCTTGTCTGCAAAATTACTTTATTTCAGCTCAAATCAGAGCATTGCTGGTGTGACCCAGAATAGGAAAGCTCAATGGAAAAATATTAAGATTAATGTTGTGCCAGGGATTCCTGTACAGGCCTTACTCATAGATGACAGTCATTTGGTTAAACTGGAGAATCCCTGGGTAAAATCTGTGCTCACAACATTGAATGAGCTAATCAAAACATCAGAACAAAGATGTTAAAATCTTAAACTGGTTGTCCTCTCTGGTCATCAATGTGGTCATATGGGTGTGCGCGCATGCGTGGTGTGTGTGTGCGTGTGGGGCCAATCGATGCCTCTGACACTGGCCTGTCACATGTCCTGATCTCGTTCAATGACTGCAGTGTCCATTACATATTTAAACTGGACTGGACTGAGTAGCCTGGATTCAGGGACTGACTGGCACCATACTGGACCTGAGCTAACATGTTTGGGGTATTGCTAATAGTTGTTTTAAATGTCTAAATACAATTGTGGCATAAAGTCATTGTCATGGGCCCTGTCCACATACGCACACATGTACATTTGAGAACGTGTTCATAGACGCTTCACCACACAGTTCTCTCTGCGCTTCCAGCGAGTGTAGAGTGATGCCAGCTTCAGTCGGGTAGATTCTCCACAATGCATTTCACTGGAATGCTTGGTTAAACACAACTACATATATATTTTCCCTGCTAAAATGCTAAAATGTAGTGCTTAATTATTGATGTTTCATGTGCAGTTTGCCTGATGTTGGCATGCACTCTTCTCCTCTCATCCTCCCAAAAACCTCCCCCTCCCTCTGCCCCTCCCCCACTGCTTTTTTTGTCAAATAAATTGCTATGTGACCTACTTCTGATTTTGCACCATTCTCTCATGTTTGGATACGATTGTTTGAAGATTTGGCTTTAGGTCGTTCAGTAGTGAAAGAAAACAGCCGAGCATAAATGTATCAAAAATATAGAGAATCTGCCGATGAATTGGAAGATTGTGTCAGTGTTGAACATATGTATGCATTTTTGCGCTGTATTGTCTGATGAAAATAACCCTTTAAAGTGAAAATAGCAAAGCGATGGTGATATGTTGGTAAATGAGTTGTGCAGCCTGGTTAAGCAGAAAGCGCAGTGTGATTTGGAGTAATAAGCGTGGCTAATGCTAACCTAGTTTAGTGTGTGAGTCAGGGCTGCGCTGATGGAGCTTGAGTCGAGTCGAGTCTGCCTCGTTCGTTCTATGTTCTATGTCGTGTCCTCGTGCTCTTTTCTATGGAAACGTGCAATAACTGTCAAAGTTGTATCATGTTTTAGCTGTGTTTTCAATACCACGTGCAAAGTTATGATTACCAAGCTTTTTTTTAAAGGCGAGACACTGCAGGTGAAGGAATTGAATCTTTTATAGTTTACTCACATAAATGTAAGAAAAAAATATGTTTTTCATCACATAATGTCATCATATAATAAGGCATTTTAAGTGTAAAAACGACCAAAATGTTACATATTTGGGACAAATAAATCTGCCAGGGTCACATTTTTTCTTGATTTTGTCGACATAGTGAATACAAAAATATATACAGATGATTTGGGATATCTTATTTAGGATTTGAGTAAACTACTGTAGATCTTAGTAACTATAAATTAATATTTATTATTATTTAGCCTATTTTTCAAACATTTTGGTTAAACTTTGAATAAATCAGGATTTGAATTAGGTATCCACAAATCCTTCTGGACAAGTAGGTGCTACTTTAAAGGCAGATCTTTTTGTATCTGTGGTCTCCAAGAGACTCTCTACTCATGGTCACATGCACCCTAAATTTATTGGATTAACTTGACGGTTTTGAGGCGTGGCCATGCAAATGTGGGTGGAGATAGGACGTGGTCTACATTGGCTTTTTGTTTGGAATCACATTCAGAGTGTTTGTACCAATTTTATTTTGTAGTGGGTGCTGGAGAGCCATTTATAAAGATAGACGTTCAATTTACATATAATGATGTCCAGCTCATCAAAATACACAAACGCCTTGTGATGTAGGTTAGCCTTGAGCGGTTTGGAGAGCAGCGTCTTTCCTTTACTTTTTTGATTGAAGCATATTTACAAAGTACGGGTGCAAAAAGTGCAAGGTGCAAAATGTGCAAGGTGCAAAACGTGCGAGGTGCAAAAAGTGCGAGGTGCAAAAAGTGCGAGGTGCAAAAAGGAGATCAGGAGCAGCAGTTTCCTCTTCAGCTGCAGAACACAGACTGATGGAATGAGGCGCGTTTTATCTGGTTCCACTAATTGGATAAAACCACTGTGGCTAACACAGGGATGACCAATTCACATTAGATCTTTTAAAACATCCTAACCACTTTTTCCAAAACAAAAACTCACCAACTATTTAAAAAACCCAACTAAATATAAAACCCTGAAAACCCAAACACCAAATATACTTAAAACCCATAAATCATTAAAACACCTATTCCGCTTTCCCTACAAATTTCCTTCACTTGGTCTGGCCCGGACACCAACACTTAACTAAAATACACACACACACACACACACACACACACACACACACACACACACACACACACACACACAAAACACACAACACTTAAAACATTCTCAAACAGATATTGCACATATACTGCACAAACACAATTTATTGTAAATTGGTAAACTAATGTACCAGCAGCTGCCAATTAAAGTGCCACTGTGCCTAGGATTAAAAAAGTGGTAAAAAGGAACCAAAATGTAATAAATACTTTTAGAAACCAATTATTTGCCAATGTAGCTTTTTTTAATGTGCAAATTATGTTCAAAAGTGCTGTGTGCAATCAAAAGTGCCATGTGCTCTAGTGCTCTAGTGCTCTATCCTTCCTGCTTCCGAAGAGTGCAGACGCTTCCCTGCTTGCTCCTGCTTGCTATACGCGGCTTTCCTTATTTATTTTGCTTTTATATCAGTTTTTGTCTTCCAAACATTTTTATGATGACTTTTTTAAGTCAACCAAGGATTTTAAGAGCATTTTTCGAGTTTTTAATCAACAAATCTGACTTACCAGAGACATGTCCGTGAGAAGGGAAACACGCTCATGTAAACGCTGTTGGAAATTTCAACAAGAAATTCATGAGCTAACAAGCACGGATATTTGCTTTGGAATCTGAAAAAGGACTGCACGATACAATCCCAGTGTCATCCAGTGGTAAGAAAGTCCACATTTTTACAAGAAAAACAGCTACTTTCAACCTAAACCGGAGTGACTCTGTGTCCTTCCCAGAACTTTCCAAAGAAAGGGCTTGGTACAGACTTGATGCGAAGCCCTAAGCGATACAAAGATAATGTAACGCCACCTAAAATACAAGCTTACAAACAGATTTTTACCACTTTCAAAGACTGAAGTAATGAACAAAGGAAAAATGTAAAACATGACGTGGCAAAAAAGGCAGACAGAGACAGAGAGAGAATCTGTGCCGAACGTCAAGGTCGTCTTGATTGGGATGGTGCGATAAGTCACGTGATGCATGAAAAAATCAAAACACATTCTTTTCCCAGCGCCACAGTCACTGAGATTTATGTCACGTATTTCTAATGTTTTGGCCACATATAAAGGAGTTAAACAGCTGATTGTGCACGTGGGCGCAGTGGACACACGACGCGAAGAGACTGAAGTTTTGAAAAGAGACTTCTTGGAGTTATTCAACGTGCTTGATAAAATGAAAATAAAAACATTCATAAGTGGACCTCTTCCAAACATCGACAGGAAGATAAACAAGTTTAGCCGGCTGCTTCAGCTGAACACATGGCTGTCCAAAGAGGGTGCACCTAGAGGATTGCACTACATTGAGAACTTCTATCTATTCTGGAAACGAGAGGACCTGTTTAAGAGAAATGGCCCCCAACCTCTTGTAGAGGTGGAGTGAGGGTACTGACAGAGAACCTGCTCCACGCTCTGAGGCATGATGGGCTCCTGAACAGGCTGGGCCTGGACAGGGTCCTGAGCAGATAGTTAGAGAAGAGAGGAATGAGAGAAGAATTCCTTGCTCCATCAACCAGAGACCGAGCCAATGTTTCAACATCAGCAGCACCAAAACCACAGCCTCCACCAAAGGATTTATTAGCAGCCGCTCCACCACCACCAGCAGAGAATTCAACTCCAGCTGCTCCACGATCACCTCACCGCCTCCAGCAAAGGACTCATCTGCAGCAGCACCACAACAATCTTCACCACGGCTAGCACAGGAGTCATTTCAGTTCTTTCCTGCACAGTCCTCATCAAAGGCCTTGGACCCATCTGTGGCGGGCCCGGCAGCATCCCCGCCATCGCCCCTGCCCTCAGAGCAGCCCTGGATCCCCCTGCAACATCTACTCCACTACAGATTCCTCACTCTCCTTTCCATCTCCACCCTCACCCAGGGGTCTTCCCAGACATCATGAATATCTGCTCAAATCAGGCATTAAGATGGCTCCACTCACGCCTAATATAGCAAGATCAAGAGATATCATTCTGATACCAATGATGATGAACCTATCCCCCTGCCTTTCACCTGGTATCTTCCCATAGCTAGGATGCACTGGGTCTCCGCGTTGCCGGACTTATAGTCATAATAAAAATCGAAACAACCCGGGCCCTGTGTAAAAACAGCCTCCCCTAGTGCTATTTCTGTAGTAACATCACAAAGACGGGAAAACAAAATGCGAGTCAGACTGCCCGATCTGAGAAATTTGATTCATATTCCCTGTAAAAAGATAACGCCCAGTCTCACTGAAAACTAGTCTGAAGACTTGCTGTGCTAAATGTCAGATCTTTATGTAACGAATCATTCTTAATTCATAATTTTATTTCTTCTTATAATCTTGATTTTATTGTTTTTAACTGAAACATGGCTTGACAAAAACACAAGAAATTTAGTTCTAATAGAGTCTGCTCCCACCCAACTTATATGTTTGAATCTGAAACACGAGAAAACAAAAAGGGAGGAGGTGTGTGTGCTTTTGTTAGAGTTGAAATAGTTACCCACAGGTTGTCCTTTGGGGTGTTTTCAACATTTGAGTATGTAGCCTTTAAAATTGAGCTAAAACAGTCTCCATCCATTCTCTTCATTGTTTTATACAAGCTCCTCCAGCACTGCAAAAGTTTTATTGATGATTTTACTGAGATGCTTTCAGTCGTAATGCACAGACGCTAAAAGTGCTTCATGCTGTCCTTGAAACTTTCGGTCTTACTCAGCACGTGAGTGGCCCACCCACAGCAGATGGCACACTCTAGATCTTCTAATTACAAAAGGGGTTAATATTTCAAACGTCAATGTGGTCGATGTTACTCTGTCTGATCATTTCTGTGTCTTCTCTTTGACCTGTCTGTTTTTTCCAAACCACCAGCTGGTCCTGCAATTGTCCGGAGGAGACACATAAATGACAGCACGGGAAAACTGTTTATGGAAATGATAAACTTTGAAAATGTCTCATGTTCTAATGTAAATGATTTGTTTGAACTCTGTTACATCTAGTGTTTTGAATGTTCTCGACACCATTGTCCCTATGAAGGCTAAAATTGTTAAAAATAAGCAGAAGGCGCCATGGAGAAATGATGATTCGGTCAGGGCACAGAAATGGGCGTAAGTCGAAGCTCCAGGTTCAGAAAGAGATTTACAGAGAGAAGTTGTACATGTACAACCTCATTTTATGTAGAACTAGGGAAGGATATTTTTCTGAAATAATTGGAAGCTGCAGTAACAACTCGCGTGTCCTGTTTGCCACAGTAAACAGATGAACAAACCCTCCAGCTCAGCTGCCGTTAGAACTCATTTCCACATCCAAGTGTAATGAGTTTGCATTATTCTTTAATGACAAAGTTCAGGGCATTAAAAATGCTATCAATTCTACAATGCAAAAAATAACCCTCAAACCACCTACACACTTAGAGCTGACTCACTTTGCACCTGTAACTGACAAAACTGTCCAGGAGATCATCACCAGCCTGAGTTCATCTACATGCTGCCTCCATGTGTGACCTCTAGATTTCTAAAGTCTGTGCTGAACAGTTTGTTAGCACCACTCACTCACATAGTTAACATGTCGCTTCAA
The DNA here is from genome assembly GCA_015082035.1 of Chaenogobius annularis. Classification (NCBI taxonomy): domain Eukaryota; kingdom Metazoa; phylum Chordata; class Actinopteri; order Gobiiformes; family Gobiidae; genus Chaenogobius; species Chaenogobius annularis. The sequence goes on from BJKM01000626.1 coordinate 446,064, forward strand.
TCTGGAACATTCCCTATGTCTTTGAAAACTGCGGTCATAAAGCCTCTCCTAAAGAAGAGCAGTCTTGATGCCGCAGTACTGAGTCATTACCGGCCCATCTCTAATCTGCCATTTTGGGGAAAAGTCCTTGAAAAGGTTGTTTACCAACAGCTCACTGATTTCCTCTTAATAAACAAACTCATTTCAGGTTTGAGACCTCATCACAGCACTGAGACTGCTGTTGTCAAGGTGACAAATGACATCCACCTGAACACTGACGCGGGCAAAGCCTCAGTCTTAATTCTGTTAGATCTGAGTGCTGCTTTTGACACTGTTGATCATGGGACCCTCTTACAGAGACTAGAGGACTGGTGTGGGCATCACTGGCACTGCTCTAAACTGGTTAAAGTCCTATCTGGAAGACAGGAAATTCGTTATCGAAATTGGTAACTGTGTCTCAGACCAGATGCCCTGACCTGTGGTGCGCCCAAGGGTCAATCCTGGGACCCCTTCTGTTCAACCTCTACATGCTGCCGTTAGGTCAGTTGATACGCAGCGAGAATGTGACCTATCACAATTACGCAGACGACACTCAGATCTATGTTTCACTGACGGCAGGTGAATATGGACCAGTGGATTCACTCTGTCACTGCATCCAACAGATCAGTGTGTGGATGCAAAACAACTTTCTCCAGCTGAACTCAGACAAGACTGAAATCATCGTCTTTGGCCCACAGAAACAAAGAGAAATTGTTAACTGTCACCTCCAGAGTCTCGCTCTAAAACCTACACATCAAGTTAGAAATCTGGGGGTAATAATGGACTCAGATTTGAATTTTAACAGCCACGTCAGATCAATCACATCAGCAGCTTTTTACCATCTAAAAAACATTGCCAAAATCAAACGTATAGTGTCTAAACCAGACCTGGAGAGACTTATCCATGCGTTTGTCTCTAGTAGATTAGACTACTGTAACGGCCTGCTCACTGGCCTCTCCAAACGAGCTGTAAAACAGCTGCAGTACATCCAGAACGCTGCTGCTCGGGTCCTGACTAGAACCAGGAAGTACGATCACATTAGTCCTGTGCTCAGGTCTCTGCACTGCCCCCTGTGGCTCAGAGAATAGACTTCAAAGCAGCTCTGCTTGTATACAAGTCTCTCCATGGCCTAGTGCACCAAAGTACATCTCGGACATGTTAGTGCCATATGAACCATCTCGGACTCTGAGGACCTCAGGGACCGGCCTCCTGCTGGTGCCCAGAGTCAGGACTAAACATGGGGAATCTGCGTTTCAGTTTTATGCAGCTAAAATCTGGAACAGTCTTCCTGAGGATGTGAGACAGGCCGCTTACTCTGGCAATGTTCAAATCTAAACTAAAAACTGTTTTGTTTGGCTGTGCATATGACTGAAATGCTTTTCTTTGCACTCTTCTCTTTTATGTCTTGAACTATTTGATGGATAGCCTGAAAATGGATAGCCTGAATAATGTTCAAAAATGTAGTCGGTGGGTTAGCCAAGCTGGTTGAGACAAAGACTTGCAGCTGTAATTGCAGAGAAAGGCAGTTCCACATGTGGCATTACGAGCTGCGAGCAGCCCGTAAATGCCTTTTCTTTCTCAACATATAGCCTATAAAAGGTGCGCTTCACCGGTCCGTTGACCTCTTACCTCCAATACTTCCGGGTCAGCGGTGCTCCGCTCGTCCATGCTTGTGTCTAGAGTTGGTCATGCTCCAGCTTATACATCTTGCTGACTGTGTGCTCGTGTCAGCTTCATTTACAGGTACAAAATATCTCATACTCATACTAAATTAATCTTGTTTGAAGCTAATGTGGACCATGGTTTGTAGAACTGTCCCCATGTGGTTGTGTGCTCTGGGGGAGCGTTATGATTTGCTGTGTCCTGTTTACCCACAGAACGTTTTCATTTCACTTGCAGACTAAACTTTTTTATTTATTCACATTATCAGACATTACCTAAATTGTAAAGACTGTTTCTTAAGAACGCCCTGGAAGATGTGAACTCTTCAGTTTACTATTTTATTACCTGGATTGAAACTGGAACATGTGGATTGGGGAACAAACAGTTATTTTTTCCCTAAACAAAGAAACTTAAACTTTATTTTGAACTATCGTAAATTAAAATAAAACATAATAGAACCTCAACGGCATACTGCACTTATTTAAATGTAATGTAATATTTTATCTGTAAATCATGTATTATTTTCCTTCCACTTCACAATTGTGTGCCATTTTGTGTTGCTCTCTCACAAAAATGCAAAAACAATTTGTTTAAGTTTGTGGTCATGACGTGACAAAATGTGAAAAAGTTCAAGGTATACAAATACTATTGCAAGCCACTGTATTTTTACTTTTGTACTTTTTTACTTTCCCCTCACACTTTCAGCTTGAATTTTGCTTAGGTTTTTGGACAATTCTCAACCAATGTGCCACTTAAATTATTGATGGACATTTCTAAATGACTGGAATCATCCTTCTGATACTGCGCCGGTCCACACATTCCCAGAAAGTATACTGAAAAACTGATATTTGACCAATTTCCTACAAAATGTCTTGTGATGACAATTTATCTACAGATGTGTTGGGTAGAGCACCAACAGTGGCTTCCAAAAGTGAAATACAAAAGCATTTATCTTGGTCATCTCCCAAGTTACAAGTGCAGCAACACATCTAGTCTTTTCCACAATACTGCAGGCTCGGAACCCTCGGGTGCTCCCTGTCGTTTGGAAATGTAGAAATACAATACTTGAAATGAAATACAATGCTTTAAGGAAGACAAATCACCTTCAACAGAGAAAAATCAGATCATTATTCGATTCCTGGAGTTCTCAGATCATTGCAATGTCACATTAACAGTTCCATCTGATGTGAGTAAACTAATTTATTTCTGATTGTTCACACTGAAGCAGTTTTTGACAGGCAAAATTATGCAAAAAAGGGCAAACTAATGTGGCAAAGACAAAAATGAAAGAGAAAATGTTTATATTTTAAATTTACTTGCACAAAAACACTATTTTCAAGCAAAAAGTGGGCGTCAGGGGGATTCATGCAATACAATCCATTCATATTTAGGGTCCTTTTTGTTTCTTCAAATCCTACCGTTTACCAGTGTACAGGTATCCCCACCCACCCATCAAGGAGCTTTAAAAATAAATACATTAATACACATAGTAATACAGCAGAGAAGGACAACAAATAACAATAACATATAGTATACAGTAAAACTGCAATAAAGTTGAGGGTATGTTGTTGTTTCTCTCCTCCCAGCCACACTTCCAGTACCAATGTTACAGGCTCTCATTAATGCATATGTATCATTTTATGTAGGACTGGTGTGGACATGTCCCCACCAATATTGAGCTGACAGGGGACTGTCCTCACCAAGAAGTATGTATGAGCATGTCAAGACCAAGAGCACATCCCCCAAGCGCAGTGCCACTATCATTTGTGTTAAATAAACTTCTAAAATGGCCATAATGGATTCATTTAAAAGACAAATAGTATGCATTATTTATTGTTTTTAACCTTTAAACATGTTTTTGAGTACCTTTTAGTTTAGCATCTCATGCATTGGAAAAAAAAAAAAGATTTGGCAAAAAACAAACGTCTTGGCTAGTTGCACTGCCACACTCAGCTGCCAACATTTGCTTTTAAAATCTCATTTTCACCCACGAAATGAGGATCAAAACATTGGGAAAATTAAGTAAACATAGAAAAAAGAAGATGGGTAATGCTTCAGGAGCTAAAACAATCAAAGCTGACAGACCGTAGGCTCGCCGTAAAACAGACACTATCACAAGCTAATGAGGCTAACATGACTGGGAAGTTTGGAGGGCCTTTCATTAGGAATGCACTTCCTCCATTTAAAAAAATATTTAACACAATATACAATATACAGTTGATATAACAGTTTCAACAGGGCATTTACAAACCAAAATTGGAACACACTGGCCCACATTGGGCAAATACTCACATGTCTCCAGTACAGTCCAGGTTCCTATCATTGAAATAAAGAAAATAAAAGGGAGAATGACAGACCAGATCTGGTATTGAATTGGCAAATGCCAATGCCTCTTCTGCTGTAGTGAATCCTTTTATTTTTCCATTTACGTTGATCCTCAGCATTGCAGGATAAAGCAGAGCATATTCCAGGATTTAACTTGATTTAAAGCTTTGCGTTTTTTCACCACTTCCATTGAGTAGTCTTTGAACAAAGAGATTTGGGGCTTAGTTGATCCTGGTTGGCGCGACAAGATGTCTGAATGCAGCCATGACACTGTCACTGAAGTAGAGGAACTTCAGTATAATAGGTCTTGGACGCTGGTTCGAAGCCCGTTTGCGAGCCAGAGAGCTCGGTCATTCTTTATGTTCCAGGTCGTCCAGTTTGTCAAAAGAAGCACCTGGTTTGTGAATTCTACGGTGTCCCTCAGCTAGGAGACCTCCTCCCCGGCCGCTGTGGCGTGAGTGTATAGTTCGCCATTCTTGGATTTCAAATCCTGCATTTCCGCCAGGGCCGCCTCTATCTTTGAGTCCACTATCTCTGTAATCTTGTCAGTAATCTCTTGTAAAATCGCTTCAATCACTGGGTCTATCTTGCTCCGGGTCTCCTCCCTAGATTAATCTAATGCAGAGCTGGAGCAAGCTCGTGATGTGGCCGGCGCAGCAGCAGAGCTTCAGCCTGAGCTGGTGCAGAGACGGAGCTTGCTATCTTAACTGTAGCATTGGTTCTCTGCTGCGTTTTTGTTTTTCTAAGTCATGTGCCCAAATTAAGTGTCCTGGCTCATTATATGTCTGCTCACATGTAGAAATATCTGGTCTCTTCAGGTAATGAAGACAGAATATTCCAACAGATGCGACTGCAGCCAGACAGACACGTCCAAACTAAGCAGCCATCATCCCAGAAGGCTCTCAAACTCCCATTTCACATTTAATCAGTCAGTCAGTCATTTAATCAGGTGTTTTTTCTCAAAAATACATAGAAAATCCTACATTTCTTACTGTGAGCAAGTTCACCTCTCCACAGACCACTTGACTTATATCCATGGAGATAAATTTAAAGCTATTCCATGGCATTCCAGCACACTTTACTTGGAAATATAGATGAACAGGATCTGAAAAAATAACCCTCCAAATATTGTACTGGATTGTTTTGATTATATCCTCCTTGAACTCCCACCTTAATGTGGTGGAGGGGTTTGAGCGCTCTAATGCTCCTAGGAGCTATGTTGTTGGGGGTTGGTGGGGTCATCCAAGGCAAATGGGTCCTAGGTGATGGGTTAGACCAAAAGTGGTTCAGAAGCCCTTTATGAGGAGTTACAACACAAGGCCAGTTCAATTGAATTATATTTAATTCAATGTATTTTTGTAACGCCCAAAATCACAACAGCAGTTGCCTCGAGGGGCTACAGTGGAAAAAACGGAATAAACAATGTTCATAGGAACTTGGTAATGTCCCAGAATCCCGTGTCTTTAGACAGATGTCCCAAGCTCCCCTGTCCTTAGACCCTCCTTCTTGGCCAGGAAAAACTACCAAACCTCTTTGGGAAAAAGTAGAAACCTGTAGGAGTTCCACAGTGAAGGAGAGATCCGACTCCCTCGGACGGACAGGCGGACACGCCTCAATTTGCAGATACACGGTGGAGCTAGACCCACTCAGGAGGAGAACCAATTCTTCGAAGCAGATGAAGAACCGTTCATATGGAGTAGAGACCGTTTCTCCAGACAGTTGAGGTGCATCTGGATCCACAGGTCCTTGATGTGCCTGCTCCACTCCCGTCGGGAAAGTGGGAGAAGAAGAAGGAAAAGCAATGCAAGTGAAATTAAATATTAAATATTGTTTGATAGAAAAGTAGTCTTTAGCAGAGGATAGTGCTCAAGCTGCCATACTTCCCCCCAGTATAGTTGCTCCTAGGGCAGCATAGCTGGAAACTGTAGGTTTTTATTTCTGTTCCTAACTGGCCTGACCATAAGCCATTTCAAAGAGGAACGTTTTAAGCCTGGTCTTAAAATGAAGAGACTGTGTCGGCATTGAATTTGATTCTAAACTCGACAGGAGCCAGTGAAGAGACTCGAGCACCGGCGTAATGTGCTCTCTTCTTTTAGTTCCTGTTAGTAATGCTTGCATGCTGCATTTTGAACCAGTTGAAAGTTTTTTATCGAGCTTTTAGGACACGCTGCGAGCAGGGAGATACAGTAGTCTAATCAAGATGTTATAAACGCAATGGACAAGTTTTCAGCATCGTTTTTAGGCAAGATTTTGGCTATATTACTATATTATTATGGAAATAGGCTGTTTTACAGGCTTGATTTATGTGAGCTTTGAATGAGAGCTCTTGGTCAAATTAAGACTCCAAGGTTTCATACAGTGGAGCTGGAGGCACACACTGACGTGGTCCAGTGGGACTATCTGCTCAGATAAAGCGTCTCGTAGATGTTTAGGGCCTAGTACGATGACCTTTGTTTTTGCAGGGTTAAGAAGCACATAATTAAGTGTCATCCAGGTTTTTATATCCTTCACACAAGCACCAAGTCCGTCTGCTTGATCGGTCTGATCGGGTTTCATTTGATAAATACAGCTGTGTGTCATCTGCATAGCAGTGGAAAGTTAATGCCATGCTTTCTGATCATGTGACAGAATTGGAGTACTGAACCCTGTGGCATATACCGTAGGTTACTTTTAGAACAGGGTGAGGGGCTCTGGTTTACATTAACAAACTGGTACCTATCCGATAGGTAGGATTTAAACCAGCTGAGGGCGGGGCCTCTGCAGTAGAATGTTGTTGTCGATGGTGTCGAACGCTGCACTGCAGGTCCAATAGAACCAGGATTGAGACCAGTCCATCGTCAGGCAGCTAATAACAAATCATTTGTGACTTTTAACTAGTGCAGTTTCAGGGTGTGTGGGCCCTGGACCCTGACTGGGAAAACTTCGAATAAGTTATGGTCCTGTTAGATGACGACAAAGCTGTTTAACTACAACTCTTTCAAGGATTTTAGAGACAAAGGGCAGATTTGAAATAGGTCTGTAGTTTATCATCTGGTCAGGATCAAGATGAGGCTTTTTCAGAAGCGGTTTAATGACTGCATGTTTAAAGGACTGTGGAACATAACCACTTTCTAATGAAGTATTTATTATATTAAGAATAGAATCTATAATTAGAGGGAGAATATCTTTGAGGAATGTGCTTGGAATTGGGTCTAGAATACAAGATGACGTTTTAGAGGACATAGTGGCTTGATCAACAGCAGTGAACCTTTCTAGTGTTACTGATGGATTTATATGGGACACTAGTTTTACAGCTTGGGCTAGTTCAGGGCTAATAGTGGGAGTAATTTAATCTAATTTATGTCTGATTGTAAATTACGTTGGCCAAATTGGCATTACCAGTGTCCCATCCTGGAGCCAGGCCTAGGGTGGATACTCGTACGATGAAACTGACACTGGAGACACGGAACGTCACCATGCTGAGGGGGAAAGAGCCTGAGCTTGTGCGGGAGGTCGAGCGGGTACTGACTAGATATAGTCGACCTAAACCTCCACGCACAGTTTGGGCTCTGGAAACAATCAGGGCTGGACGCTCCACTTCCCTGGCATTTGCCCACGAGGAGAGGCGGCGGGCTGGTGTGCTCTTACTTATAGCCCCACAGCTCAGCAGCCACGTGTTGGAGTTCACGAACCAAACAGCGGTGCAGAGTACTCGGCCTTCTTGGAGTCCCGGGGAGGGGAACTGGACAGTGCACCGACCGGGGACTCTGTTGTTCTACTGGGGGTCTGTACCGCCCCACATGGGAGTGATCGGGATGTACATTCTCCCCGATCTGAATCCAAAGAGGTGTTTAGTTATTGGACTTCTGTGCTAGCCACGGATTTTCCATAATGAAACACGATGTTCAAGCACAAGTGTGACCATCAGTGCACGTGGCACCAGGACACCCTAGGCCGGAGATCAATGATCGACTTTGTCGTGTCATCTGACCTCCGACCGTATGTCTTGGATGCTGAGTCCAAGTGGACCATGTTCTCCACCTCCATTTGTCAATGCTGCTGCAGTTTACAAGTATTGGCAGGCCAAGCCTGTTTGCTTTCACAGAGGCAAAAACCCAGGGCTGGGAGGAGTTTGGGTAGGCATGGAGAAAGGACCATCGGTCTGCCCCACAGAAATTCTGGCAAACCGTCCGGCGGCTTAAGAGGGGGAATCAGTGCTTTACCAACACTGTTTATGGTGTGGGTGGGTGAGACTTGTTGACCTTGACTGGGGATGCCGTCGGATGGTGGAAGGAATACTTTAATGACCTCCTCAATTCCACTGTCACATGTTCCGAAGAGGAAGCAGAGGTTGACTCGTCCATCACTCATGCTGAAGTCACTGAGGTTGTTGTCAAACTCCTCCGGGGGTGGGTGAGATCCGCCCGGAGTACTTTAAACCTCTGGATGTTGTACGTCTCTACAACATAGCGTGGGTGTCTGGAACAGTGCCCCTGGACTGGCAGATCGGGGTGGTGGTCCATTTGTTCAAGAAGGGGGACCGGAGGGTGTGTTCCAAACTACAGATGGATCACACTCCTCACCCTCCCCGGTAAGGTCTTATTCCAGACTACTGGAGAGGAGAATACCACCGATTCAGGAGGAGCAGTGTGGTTTTCTCTATACTCTCCATCGGGTGCTCGAGGGTTCATTGGTATTTCCCCAACCTGTCCAAATGTGTTTTGTACATCCGGAAAAGGCTTTTGACCGTGTCCCTCGTGGTGTCTTTCTTGGGGTCCTTTGCTCAGGGCTGTCCGGTCCCTGTATGACCGGAAGCAGGAGCTGTGTGTTCGCATTGCCGGCAGTAAGTCAGACCTGTTCCCAGTGCGTGTTGTACTCCCTCAGGGCTGCCCTTTGTCACCAGTTCTATTCATTGTTTTTATGGACAGAATTTCTAGGTTCAGTCGGGGGTCGGAGGGTGTCTGGTTTGGAGGCTGCTGTTTGTAGACTATGTTGTCCTGATGGTCCATCAAACCCGGACTTGCAACATGCATTGGGATGGTGGATCGAGTGTGAAGCAGCTGGGATGAAGTTCAGCACCTCCAAATCCGAGGCCATGGTTCACAACCGGAAAAAGGTAGCTTGCCCCCTTCCAGGTGGGTGGGGAGTCCATGCCCCAAGTGTAGAAGTTCAAGTATCTCGGGGTCTTGTTCACAAGTGAGGGAAGGATGGAGCTTGAGATCTGCAGTGATGCAGGACTATGTCTTTCAGCTGGCTTGGGAATGCCTCAGGATCCCCCCAGAAGAGGTGGAGGAGGTGGAGGAAGTGTCTGGGTTGAGGAAAATGTAGGAGTCACTGCTCAGACTGCTGCCCCCGCGACCCAGCCCCGGATAAAATGGATGGACGGTTGTTTTGATTATCAGTGCTGTAAAATTACTGTTGATCAGAGTAAACCATTCAATTTAAAACTATCATACCAATGAAGTGGCATCAATTATTTAATTATTTGATTTGATTTAATAGTCAGTTTTACAGCATAAGTAAGGCTATTTAGGCTTATATCATTAGTGTCTGACCTCGAAACTGCAGTCTCTCTAGAACCAACCACATCACTCCATTCCGCCTGGCCTACATCTCCTCTGCTTCTCCTTCCTCCGCCTCAGCCCTCCCCCCTCTTGCAGGGCTGTTTCCTGGCTTTTCCTGCATGTGGAGCTTGCTAGGCCTGGCTGGAGGGAGATTGTGCCATTTACTCTGGCAGATGAAACGCGAAAGGCAGAGTCTTTGTGCGTCCCCTTTGTCTTCACTGCCTACTTTCTTCATTCCAACTTTTCTTTCTCTATATCTTCATTGGGCTGCGATGTCCTCAGGCTGCAGAGGAAAGAGCTGTGTGAAAGCACAGGGGGAGGGAGGGGGGTTGGGGGTTGGGGGTTCAAATCCCTTCTGCATATGCATCGGATAATCGCTTGCAAACAATTGAAGATGAGAGAGAAAGTGGGACGTACACGCAGGACATCACACAGCTAACCCTGTGCTGCACCTTTCATGTCCTCAGTTCTGCATGTCCTCCCCACACACGCCAGCATCCTCTCTTAGCAGACCACATGTAGACCCTTACAGCATACAAAGGGTACAGTTATGCATGCTCCTTCTTTCTGTAGACCACATTTCCACTGGTTCACTTTGAAGCGGATTGGTCTGAAAGTGTGTCCACTGTTTCAGGGCATTTTCACATGTTACTGCGCCCTCTGTCTGGAGCGGTCCCAGCACACACTGGACTTAGTTCTGTTTACTTCACTTTTTGGTCTATCCTATTCACATGCACTGATCCTCATTTTCCCCAAACGGCGCACCATGGGCTCATGGTGCGCCACGTCATCATCAGCTGACCATGACAACGGGCTTCAAAGAAAAAGATCTGCATGGATACGCACATGCACGCTCACTCCTCTGATGGCATATGTGCTGGTCTTTTCTTTCACCTGTGGCCGCATGCTGCATGAGGAGGATGCATGCTGTTGGCGACAGTGAAAAAGCTATCTGAACGTCATATTGAGGCTTTCCTCTGTCTGCACAGAGGCAGAAGTGTCCTGCTGATGCTGTATAAAGTTGATCCAATTTGCCTCATAACATATGTTATCCAAGTGCTTTTTTACCCAATTCCAACAGTTTTTGCTATAAAAAGATGAGGCTTGGCAGACGTGAAATAATTGCAGAAAATTCTGAGGAAAAAACAGAAGTTTCCTGTTTACTCTAGGTTTAAACATTTTTGTGAATTGCTGACATTGGCTTATTAAAAAGTATAATTCAGAAACAAGGACCAGAGCCAGAACCTGAAAAAGTGCTCTTAAAATGAACCAGTTTGGGGGGCCAGAGCCAGTTGAAATGTTACTATGAAATGCCACTATGAAGAGCTGGGTCCAGAACAGAGAATCAGCTCAACTAAATTTACTTGGCTTACTTTAAACTAGTGCTTCTCAAACCTTTTTCTGGTGCGCCCCCTTAGGAGATAAAAAATGTATCCCACAGCTTTGAGAACTTATAATGTATCAAAACTGATTAAAATAAAAAAAGTTTACAAATTTGGTCTGTATATAAATGCTTATATATTAACCTGAAATAACAGTATTGATGAGAGTTTGATATGAATTTATTTTTAATGCCAGTGTCATTTACATTAAAGAGGGGGAATTATGCAAAATCAACTTTTTGTTACCATTTTATAATGTTATTCCAACCTCAAAAACAAGTCTAAAGTGGTTTCATGTAGTTCATGCATTTGTGAGTCATTTTGGATCTCTCCTCGAAAACTGTTCGAATCCTCTTTATGAACTGTTGTACAAGGTTGGGGATTTTGTACAGGTGACAACCCACAAGTTTACATAACCAGGAAGTATCTGCATCGTGCTCCAGCTCAAACCACCGGCCTCCAAACATGGCCACTGTTCTAGAGCAAGCTGAATCTAAGGATTAAAAAGCCATTTTTAAAAAACTGAAGGATTTTCAACAAAGAAAAAGTTAATGATCTGAAAAAAGTTTGTTTTTATAGTGCGCTCTACGGGAAAAATGCTTTCTGGACTGTGAAGGATTTTTTTTCATTGCAGTTCGAATGGACTGGTCACTAGTCTGACTCACGACAAGCAATATCATATCCAGATATTTTAATAGATCAATGGCTTCAGATCCAGTCCATCGTCAGCAGCTAATAACAAATCATTTGTGACTTTAGTGCAGTTTCAGTGTGTGGTGGGCTCTGAACCCTGACTGGAAAACTTCAAATAAATAATTGTCCTGTAGGTGGCGACAAAGCTGTTTAACTGCAAATCTTTCAAGGATTTTAGAGACAAATTGTCGATTTGAAATAGGTCTGTAGTTTATCAACTGGTCAGGATCAAGATTAGGCTTTTACAGAAGCGGTTTAATGACTGCATGTTTGAAGGACTGTGGAACATCACCACTTTTTAGTGAAGTATTTATTTTATATATTAAGAATAGAATCTATGATTAGGGAAGAATGTCTTTGAGGAGTCTGCTTGGAATCGGGTCTAGAATACAAGATGACGTTTAAGAGGACATAATGGCTGAAGTTCTCTCTGCTTGATCAACAGCAGTGAATCTTTCTAGTGTTACTGGATTTATATGGGACACTAGTTTTACAGCTTGGGCTTGTTCAGGGATAATAGTGGGAGGAGTTTCATCTAATTTATCTCTGATTGTTTTTATTTTATTGTTAAAAAATAGAAGAAAATCCTTAGAGCTGAGAGTAGCTGGGAGTGACGGCTCTACTGCGCTGTGACAGTTTGTTAGCCTGGCTACAGCGCTGAAAAGAAATCTAGTGTTATTTTGTTGACTTCTGTTAAATTTGAATAGTACCTGGTTTGGGCCTTACGCAGAGCCTGCTTATAGGACAGTAGGCAGATTTTCCATGCTTTTAGGGATTCCTCCGTGTGGGAGCGACGTAATGGTCTTTCTGATTTTCTAACTCTCTATTTATTTGAACGCAGTTCTTCATTGTACCATGGGGAGGCACGTTTTGGCCTAATGACCTCCTGCTTTAGTGGAGCTGCAACATCAAGAGCAGATTCATTGTCCATTTCATTATAACTTTATTCTGTGGGCCTGGATACATTTTAAGAACAAACTGAAAGGTGATTAGGAAATGATCTGACAGTATAGGGTTTTGAGGGAAGACAATGAGGTCACTTTTCTCTATTCCATATGTTAGAATAAGATCTATCAGAAGGGGTTTATTGCCATTGTCAATGAACAAAATTCTCAAACATGGGAACTTTTCTCTGCATTAAGGTGCAACATAGAACACTGATCAATAATAAAAACAACATATATGAAATAGGGCATGCATTAAGACACAATTTGAAATGACTATAGTATGAAAATAAAAATCAAAATAGGCATTACTATGTACACAAAAATTACAGTTAAATTTACAGTTGTAGTGCAGAAAGTGACAGTGCAGTGAGTGATGAATAGTTGCAGTTAAAGTGGCAGGTGTTTAGAAGTGTTCATGAGTCCAACGGCAGAGGGAAAGAAACTATTCTTGTGGCGGGAGGTTCTGGTCCGGATGGACCGTAGCTGAATGTCTTAATGTACAGCAGCTTTTCAAGGGTTGGATTTCCGAAATAGTCTGATCTAGCTCTCGACACCTCTTTGCTAAATCCATACTTCGCCTCTTTGTAGCGCTCTCTGTCATCAGCCCTGCCTCCTTCTGCTGCCTTAACTGCCTCAGTCTAGGTGTGAACCTAGACCAAAGTGACTTTGGTGTGTGTTGGTATAATACTGTCCTCGCAGAATCTAATGTATGACATCACTGATGCTACTTGTAACATTTCCGATGCCATTGGGTTGGTTGTATTAATCTTACCATTGATAACTTTTGAATATTTTTAATCTCTCTGGTCGGAAACAACGAACATACACAAGAACCATAGGAATACAAAACAGCTGAAAAGATAAAAAAGAAAACAAAATGGTTCCTGCTGGAACCTAGCATAGAACCCAAACCCGGATTAAAAAAAAAAAGATAGTAAAAGGAGGGAAGCCCAATCCTAATGAAGGCCCCCCCCAAAAAAAAGTTTCCAGGCACTCTGGACACCAATCCTCAGAAAGAACTGGATATCTGACCTCATTAGCTCACCACACCCCCCGTTGCATTAAGCAAGTATTTTCCAATTTCCCAGAAATCCTATCTCCCACATTTGGCACATCGATGAGTAGAGATACTGAAACACAAAGTTTATGTACAAAAGCAGACAGCCAACATGGAGTATAAAATCTGATATTAAAAACAAGTGAATAATTTCAGTCCCTTCAAATTAACAGAAGTGTATCGCCATGTGACCACAACCCAAACTTACGTACCCCACGCTGGGGCTCTATCCCTCGTACTTGTAGTTTTCTGTGTTATGCAGCTTCCTAAAGAGTACCTGTGCTTCTCCTGGTGTTTTGAGCACGTGTGTTTTACCTTCGAAAGTCACCAGAAGAGTCGCGGGGAAAGAGAATCCATCCAATCAGTTTTCTCCTGCTGAGCTCCTCACAGATGTGGCTGAACCTTTGCCGCCGTTGACCTCGTAGGGAATATCTGGAGCAAATAAGACACGCTTGCCTTTGTACTGGAGGTCTTCTTTAACCCTTGCAGCCTTCAGGACACGCTCCTTCACACGATCGTTAAGAAACCAGGCCCCGTGGTTTAACAGAAGCTGGTCTTGGTTTGCCCAGGTGATGTGCTCTTACGATTGTGATGGGAGGGATTTCAACTCCTGAGCCATCAAGGAGCTCTGGAATAATATTCTCCAAAAAGCTCTGTATCCTTTCCTTCTTCTCCTTCTTCAACGCCCAAAAGCCTCAGGTTAGGACGACAAAATCTGGACTCCAAATCCAGGATCTTATTTTTCCCCTGTTAGTTGCGCTGCCTTCAGCTCAGCAGCTACCGCAGCAGATACCGCAGCAGTGCCCAGCAGTGCCCATTACTCACAAGGAAAAGCAGACTGTTGGAGAAAGTTTGGGACATCTGTCTAAGGACACAGGACGCTGGGACATTTCCAAGTCCCTATGAACATTGTTTATTTTGTTTTTTCCACTGTAGCCCCTCGAGGCAACTATTGTTGTGATTTTTGGCGTTACAAAAATACATTGAATTGAATTGAACTGGAAAATCCGCAATATCATACACATTAACCACTGGAAAAATCTTATCACCGACTTCATTACAATGGAATAAACACCTCCCCCTATAATCACTCATCTGGAACCGATCTCCCCCACCCAACGCTCTCTGACCTATTACAACTCTGATTCCCTTCTCTTCTTCCTCTATCTTCCACTCTTCCACATTTCAGTTGTCTACAAACTTTATGTATTTGTCTGTGAGCCAACTTCTACACAACCACACAACCACCGCCCTGCCACAAAAACATGTTATTAACAGATACATATATTTTTGCTGTCATTTTATCATCATTATCATTGCTGCGGTTGTGTGTACTATTATCACTGTTATCATTTGAAAAAAGGGGCATACATATGTATGTATGTGTATATGTATGTATGTATGTATGTATGTATGTATATATATATATATATATATATATATATATATATATATATATATATATATATATATATATATATATATATATAAACAATCCGGAAGTCACATTAATTTGTATGGTATTGCTTTAAATAAGTATTTGAACACACCTGAGTTAATATTTGGTACAGAAGCCTCTGTTTATAATGAGGTTGTTTCTTGTAGTTCTTGACCAGGTTTGCACACACTGCAGCAGGGATTCTGGCTCACTCCTCCACACAGATCTTTAGATTTGTCAGGTTTCAGGGCTGTCGCTGAGCAACACAGGAGTTTCAGCTCCCTCCAAAGATTTTCTATTGGATTCAGACCGGAGACTGGCTAAGCCACTCCAGAACCTTGATATGCTTGGAAGACCCAGCCACGACCCATTTTCAATGCTCTGACTGAGAGAAGGAGGTTGTCGTAGGGTGTATTTAGATGCTGGCTATAGGAATGTATTAATGGAATTAAAGTAACTAAACTGTAATACACACCAATAAGTGCTGTGTTTTGTGTGCAGTTGCTTTGGCCCATAGCCCATGCAAGTAATTCCTGAGTAAACAAGGGCTACATATGTACAATTTACAGAACCCTGTTCAACACGCTGAGCAGTTATAAATTCTTATACCACTGACATGTAAAAAAAAACTCACCTCTCTGGGCGGGAGAGACAGACCGTAGCCTAGGCCTTCACAGCGAATACTCTCATGACGTTTCACAGCCAAAGCCTTACATTCAGTTGAGCTAGACAAAGGTAGGATATTTGACAGGGCATAAAACCCACTCCACAAAACCAAACTGTCCAAGTTGGACCACATGTGCAAACGGACCATTGCCATTGGCTAATTGTGCCAACCCTCAACCACAAAATTGTGAACTGTGACCTGTGTACCGATGTGAAGACTACTGCCCCCTCATGGTGCCCGAGGCTAATCCATACTTGGCTCGCCAATGTGTTTATGTTCATGTGATGAATACGATACAATGCAAATGTTGTAATCAATATTAAAAAGGTACTATTAAAAGGGTTTATTACGCACAATTAAAAAAAAAAAATCTGCATATTTATGGATTTCAAAAGGTTTAGGGGTGCATGGTGGCAGCGCGGTTAGAGCTCTCGCCTCCCAAGAAGGAAATCATGGGTTCGATTCCTGGGTGAACATTACATCATTCTCTGGGTGGAGTCTGCATGTCCTCCCCGTGTTACCGTGGGTTCTCTCCGGGTTCTCCAGCTTCCTCCCACCGTCCAAAGACATGCATGTGTTAGGTGAATTGGCAACTGTAAATTGACCCTAGTGAATGAGTGTGAGAGTGAATGGTTGTCTGTGTGTCTATGTCTCTGTGTTAGCCCTGCGACGAGTTGGCCACTGTCCAGGGTATACCCCGCCTAAGGCCCAAAGGCACTGGGATAGGCTCCAGTCATCCGCGACTCCTAATGGGAACAAGCGGTAGAAGATGGATGGATGGAAAAAGGTTTAAATGTTGCTTTGATAACACTCTTTTGTGACATTCATAATGACTTTAAACTATTTGGTTATGAACCTTACTCTCTTCACAGCTCACCTTTACCAGTCGAAGTTGAGGCAGGGACAGAACTCTTTAGACAGATACATTTATGATTATCTAGTAAAACTACAAACTAATTTAGACAGGAGTGAATTACGAATTATGACCACAACAAAAATACAATGAGAACATTATAATGGATGATCATTTGGATTAGAGGCTAGAGGCCAGTCAGGTTTTAGACCTCATCACAGCACTGAGACTGCTGTTGTCAAGGTGACAAATGACATCCACCTGAACACTGACGCGGGCAAAGCCTCAGTCTTAATTCTGTTAGATCTGAGTGCTGCTTTTGACACTGTCGATCATGGGACCCTCTTACAGAGACTAGAGGACTGGGTGGGCATCACTGGCACTGCCCTAAACTGGTTAAAGTCCTATCTGGAGGACAGGAAGTTCTTTGTCAAAATTGGTAACTGTGTCTCAGACCAGATGCCCCCTGACCTGTGGGGTGCCCCAAGGGTCAATCCTGGGACCCCTTCTATTCAACCTCTACATGCTGCCGTTAGGTCAGTTGATACGCAGCGAGAATGTGTTCCTATCACAATTACGCAGACGACACTCAGAGATCTATGTTTCACCTGACGGCCAGTGAGATGAATATGGACCAGTGGATTCACTCTGTCACTGCCATCCAATAGATCAGTGTGTGATGCAAAACAACTTTCTCCAGCTGAAACTCTGACAAGACTGAAATCATCGTCTTTGGCCCACAGAAACAAAGAGAAATTGTTAACTGTCACCTCCAGAGTCTCGCTCTAAAACCTACACATCAAAGTTAGAAATCTGGGGGGGGTAATAATGGACTCAGACTTGAATTTTAACAGAACCACTTCAAATCAATAACAGATCAGCAGCTTTTTATACCATCTAAAAAAACATTGCCAAAAATCAAAAGTCTAGTGTCTAAACCAGGACCTGGGAGAGACTTATCCATGCGTTTGTCTCTAGTAGATTTAGACTACTGTAACGGCCTCTGCTCACTGGCCTCTTCCAAACGAGCTGTAAAACAGCTGCAGATACATCCAAGAACGCTGCTGCTCCTCGGGTCCTTGACTAGAACCAGAAAGTACGATCACAATTAGTCCTTGTGCTCAGGTCTCTGCACTGGCTCCCTGTGGCTCAGAGAATAGACTTCAATAGCAGCTCTGCTTGTATACACAGTCTCTCCATGGCCTCAGCACTCAAAGCACATCTCGGACATGTTAGTCTGCCATATGAACCACATCTCGGACTCTGAGGACTTCAGGGACCGGCCTCCTGCTGGTGCCCCAGAAGTCAGGACTAAACATGGGGAATTCCTGCGTTTCAGTTTTATGTAGCTAAAATCTGGAACAGTCTTCCAGAGGATGTGAGACACAGTGTTCTAACTCTGGCAATGTTCAAATCTAAACTAAAAACTGTTTTTGTTATTGAAAAAACTGTTTGCATAATGACTGAAATTATGCTTTTTACTTTGCCAGTCACTCTTGCACTCTTCTCTTTTATGTCTTGAACTATTCTGTCATATCTTTGTGATTTTAATGCATTTTTTCCTGTTGTGTGAAGCACTTGAATTGCCTTTGTGTACGAATTGTGCTCTACAAATAAACTTGCCTTGCCTAGTTAGTTGATTTTCAATTTAAAAAACGGTCGATACATTGATTAGGAAATTCAGTATAATTGACAAACATAATCAGTAAATATGTAATGACGCACTATTTTCCTGAATAATAAGAAAAGCAGTGATATACTGTATATTATACCAACATAATTCTTGGGTAACATAACACATTTTTAAATGTCCAAACTTAAAAAATGCAGTTATCAGAACATCAGGACATTTTAGTTATGTATGATTTTATTTGAAGACATGGCAACTCCTTTATCAAAAATCATTTATTGAGTCAAACAACATGAGAACATTCATTATTGTGAGAAAAACATCACAATTTAATGATTATCCATGATTATTGAGACTGAATGACAAAAAAACCTCTCTCTCTGTTTCTCAAGTTTGTGGCCAACTTTCTGAAAGAAAAAATACATTTAAAGGTGAACAGCCAGATAAAAAGCTGCTATTTAGGTCTATTTTTGGGTTGTATATTGAACAAAAAAATACTTTTACTTCTAAAATTGTCAGTTATTTTTTTTTGTCTTACGATTATATATAATGTAACCTGAATAAATATGATAATGGATTAACCAAATAATTTTGACATCCCTAATTATAGGTGAAAGCCCTATAAATAAGAGTCGTCTTCAGTCTGTCCTCAACCAGCTTCACTCTGCAGTTCGTTTAAAGTCCTCAGACACACTCCTGAGGCGGAGGCTCTGCTCGTTGGCCTGTTGTAGAGCCAGACCCCTGTTGTAGAGCCAGACCCCAGAGTATGAGCATCCACAGAGCAGGAGAGCACCAGATCAGGCACACATCTTCAGTATCTCCTGAAGATTAAAAAGTGTGTTAATCGATTACCCTGAATCTTACAGATAAATGTTGAGTTACTAAACTACACAAGAGTAATACTACTTCAATATGTATGTATGTATGTTTTGTCATAAAAGTACTCAAGACTGAAAACATATTTGGGGAACTTCCTGCTCGAGAAGAACTGTCTGGACAAAACATTTGATTCAGAATTTGAAATCAATGTAATTGGAAGAAAACAAAACCTTAAATAATGCACTCTGAAAGGACAGACGCAAAAAGGAAAAAGACAATATCTGAAGGAGCAGTGCATAAACATAATTATTCAAGAAAACTTTTTTTTAGCTTAGCATTTAGTTTAGTTTGAATAGTGAGATATGTGTGAGTTTTTAAATCACCTGGACTTACCCACAGCAAGAAGATATAAAGTAGCAGGACTGTTACACTCTCAAATAGGAGGAAAGTGTTTTATGATACAGAGGAGAATGTCAGGTGACCTGTGCATTACCCACCTGTCCTTGCAGCACAGAGATGTACCTCTCTACTCCTAATCAGGGCAACATCAGCCTGGCACCTGTGGCTGAGCCTAAAAGAATACACAAAATACATGCAAAGAACTTCAGTAAGTTTATTTTGGTACAGGCAAAAATAGAAGCATGTTAAAAACAAATGTAGAGAAAAGTAAAGAGCTTAAATTGACCAAAAAGAATCAGCTGGATCTCCAGAGCTTATGCACTAATGGAGGGCATCTGGAGGAGACAAGATGGTCGTGCAGCTGAGACATTCTGCCAGAGCTGGATCTCATAAAACACTTTATTGAAAAAGCACGGATAACTTTGTTCTGTTAAATATAAATACAGACATAAAATCTTACCATTTTAATTTAACCTTTTCAATAAAGGAGAGGGTCCACAACAGAACCCGCTCCCATTCTTATATGTTATAGAATAGGCTACACGGTAGCACTGCGTTAGCGCTCTTGCTTCATTGCAATAACATACAAATAGATCATTTTTTTAGATTCTGTCTCACAGTGGAAATGTACCTACAATGAAAATTTCAGATCTTTCATCATCATTTCTCACTTGCAAAATCGCCGGGTGTTCAAATACTCACTGTATAGAAGCACCTCTCACTGGACAGAGGCAGATACTTTTTACAAGATCAGAAACACTCCATGAAGACGGTTCTTCTGTCGTCCCTGATTTAAGTCAACATATTTAATTACAGTCTCGTTTTGCAAATAACACGTTGATAAAACTAGAATATAAAATCATTTGGTATTAACTGGTATTGGTATTGAAATGATTTTCCTGAAAATGGCACCTTTAAATTTCCTTAAATTAAGGTTTTGTGATTTCTGTCATGTCTTTGTGATTTTAATGCTTTTATTTAATGCTCTTTTTTCCTGTTATGTGAAGCACTTTGAATTGCCTTTGTGTACAAATTGTGCACATACATAAATTGCATTATAAATATAAAGTTAGGATCAGGGCCGAAACATTTCTGAACCAACTTTTTCATTTGGCCCTCTTGCGTTAAACTGACACTAAAAAGGTAAATTCCTCAAAATCGTATTCAAACTTACATTTGATTCTTAACAATAATGTTACAAGTTTGAACTTCCCGCTCGGCGCTGGCTGTTCTGCCTCTTCCTCCGGCATCTAACTTCATATCTGCGCATTTGCCAGAAAACGACAATTCACAACTTTTTTTTTAAAGATTTTGTTTCCTTAGGTTATATTGACAGGAAAGTACAGTGTGAAATGGGGGATGAGAGGGGAGGACATGCAATAAATTGTCATAGTTGGGATTCGAACTCACAACACTGCGGCCGGCTGCACTTGGAGCCTGGCATATGTGCGCTGTGCCTTAACCACTTCACCCCCGGGCACGACAACTAAAATAATTCTACAGTTTTTACACAGTAAACATTTAGTTTAACCGTTATATTGTCAGTTATGCTGCAATCAATGGTAAGATACCCCTGACATTTTTTTTTTTGCCGCTGCCGCTGCCGCTCCATCCTAAGAGTCTTCCCTGCTCACTCAAAGCAATCGGGGCGGCTCCTCTGTCTTCCCACGCCCTGACGAGCTCAACGGCTCGGCTGTGGCGAGATCAGATCGCTGATATACAAAAGCTCTGAAAGTCAGGACTAACATTTAAAATTGTATCTGGTAGGAGACCGGCAGCCAGTGAAGGGCGGGTTGAGATCCTCGCTGCAGAGTTCTGGACCAGTTGCAGATGACCACTACATTAGACTACATTGGTCATGGACCACCTAAAAAACTATGTCGGTTAGACAGGTGAGGGTGAGAAAGTCACTTAGGTGCTCTTGTGAAGTACATCACTGACTCCGCCCCCATCCCACAGTGTCCACAGTAGTCGTTCACATTGGCACGGAGATCTCAAACTGCAACAGTCAGAGACCCTCAGAAATGACTTCATATCGGTAATCAACACAATCCACAACTCAAACCGTGCAGTTTCAGGACCATTCCCACCACCCCGTCTGGAGATATCAAATGCAGACACCTGAACTTTTTCAAAAGGACCGCTTCCACCCAAACTTACCTGGATCCCACCTTCTTTCACATAACATTAACCTCACTCTGGAATCTGTATGACAGTTCAAACAATCCACCTCATCTTCATCCACTGCTGTTCCAAAAGACTCATCATGGCCAACACTCAATCTGTAATTATCAGCAGAGAGCTTCCTATATGTGAAACCTCACATTTCTACTATTAAACAGCACCAATCCTGCAATTAATCAGACCCCTCTCACATTAAACATGACCCTCCCAAATGTCCGCTCTCTGCTCAATGACTCTTTCATTTTCCATGACCTTATTTTAGACCACAAAATGCCCATAGTGCTGTACAGCAAAGTGCAATAATACATATATACAAACAATTAAAATACACATGAAGTAAATAAAATAATGACTCAACTCAGTTTGTGTTTAAAAGTCCAGAGCATTTTGAATCAGAAAGGGTTTATTTCCATTGTCAATGAACAAAATTCACAAACATAGGAACTTGTCTCTGCCTTAAGGTGCAACATAAAACACTGAGCAATAATAACATATATTCAATCCAAAGGGCAGGCATTAAGAAACAATTTAAAATGTCTAATTTAAATAAGCATTACTATGTACTCGAGAATTAGATTTACATTTACAGTTGTGAGTGCAGAAAGTGACAGTGCAGTGAGTGATGAAGAGTTGCAGTTAAAGTTGCAGGTGTTTAGAAGTGTTCATGAGTCCAACATCAGAGGGAAAGAAACTATTCTTGAGGTTCTGGTCCGGATGGACCGTAGCCTCCTGCCTGAGCGGAGTGGTTCAAAGAGACCATGTCCAGGGTGAGAAGGGTCAGCTGTGATCCGACCTGCTGTCTGAGACATTCTTCCCCAGACATTCTTCCCCAGCCGCACGCACTTCCTCCGATCCGTCAGGAAGTCAGTGCTCCCCCTGCAGGTGGAGTCGGGCACGTTGAGCTGGGAGAGCTTGTCCTGGAGCAGAGCAGGGAGGATGGTGTTGAAAGCAGAGCTGAAGTCCACAAACAGGATCCTGGCGTAGGTTCCCGGGGAGTCCAGATGCTGCAAGATGAAGTGGAGTGCCAGGTTGATGGTGTCGTCTACAGACCTGTTGGCTCTGTGGCGAACTGCAGAGGGGTCCAGCAGGAGGGTGAAGGACTTGAGTGGGGCAGGACCAGGCGTTCAAATGACTTCATGACTACAGTCGTCAGTCCCACTGCCTGTAGTCATTAAGTCCAGTGATCCGGGGCTTCTTGGGGACAGGACAATGATGGCAGACTTGAAGCAGGCTGGGACATGGCATTAAAAATGTCTGTGAGGGGTTGCGGAGGTGGCCACATCAAACCTGGAGTAGAAGGTGTTAAGTTGCTCAGCCAGTTTTCGATTGTCTGCAGCAGGGGGGGCTCGGGGCTTATGGTTGGTGAGAAGCCGGAGCCCCCTCCACACGAAGGCGGGGGGTTCTTGTCAAGAGAACTGCTGCTTCAGACACGTATTGTACTGTGATCTCGCTCGAGAAACCTCTTTGCTAAATCCATACTTTGCATCTTTGTAGCGCCCCCTGTCTCCAGCCCTGTGCGCTGCCTCCTTCTGCTGCCTTAACTGCCTCAGTTTTGGAGTGAACCAGGGTTTGTCATTGTTGAAAGTGACTTTGGTGTGTGTTGCTATGACGCTGTCCTCACAGAATGGAATGTATGACGTCACAGTGTCCGTGTACTCATCCAAACTATCTGTGGCAGCTCTGAAGACCTCCCAGTCTGTAATGTCCAAACACGCACGGAGCTCCTCCACTGCCTCATTGGTCCTCTCTTTCTGGGAGCAGTTTGCAAGCCACTTCATGGGGAAGATAAACACAATCAGATGGGACATTTTATCAAGTCAAACCTCTGTTTTGAACACATCTGTGTGTTTGTCTTTACTGGAGGAAACACTGGACTGTTTTGTACTGATTAATGCCGAGATGCTTGACAAAGTCTTCGGCTCAGTGAGGTCCACCACATGCATTTTGGATCCAATTCCAACCAAATTTCAGATCATTTTATGGGTCTTTTAGAGACGAGCATTTAAACATATTTAATTCCTCTCTTCAGACAGGGGTCTTTCCCACTGCCTTCAAAGCAGCAGTGGTAAGGCCCCTGCTTAAGAGGAATTATATCTTAACTATCTAAACAACTTCGGACCAGTATCTTAGCTACAAATTTCAAGCAGCATTTCAGAAAAACTTGTTTTTAGTCAGCTCAAGGATTTTCTAAAACAAACATTCTTGAGGAATTTCAGTATGGTTTTAGGGTAAACCACAGTACAGAGACAGCCTTGAGAAAGATTTTAAATTATGATTTAAAAAATGCGATAGTTTTGTTTCTTGATATAAGTGCGTCCTTCAAGACAGTAGAGCACACTATTCTTTTAAGACTCAAACACCTGGTCGCCCTCTCTAGTACTGTACACAAACTGTTTACTTCTAACTCATGGACAGAACATTTATGGTAAGTTTCAATAACTGCACCCCTCAGGTCCATGAAATCCCATGTGGTGTGCCTCAGGGTTTGAGTTTAGTTCCTGTGCTTTTTAACCTTTACAAGCTGCCTCTTGTCAGTGTAATCAAGAGA
This sequence comes from Chaenogobius annularis, assembly GCA_015082035.1. Lineage (NCBI taxonomy): Eukaryota > Metazoa > Chordata > Actinopteri > Gobiiformes > Gobiidae > Chaenogobius > Chaenogobius annularis. The sequence goes on from BJKM01000626.1 coordinate 470,229, forward strand.
CATGGAATAAACGTAATTATGCAGCTTACATCTCCCCGTCTTCCGATGACACCAGGCCAATGGACAGGGCCGGCCCAGCCTACAAGCGAACTAAGCAGCCGCTTAGGGCCTCGAGGCGTTGAAAGGGCCCCCCAATCTGGCAACCTGATTTATGCGAAGCACAAGCTCAAACAGTGTAGTAGCGCTGCTAGCGCGGCAGCGCACACAGCGGTAACATAACGCACAAACAGCATTTATTTGTAATGACAAACTGGCAACCAAGACACCTGACCTGCGCTGATTGGTCAACTTCATTGTGCCATCGCGAACAGAATGAAAGCAAGACATAAACACAACAGAACGTGGGTCCAAAAGAATTACATCCCTCCAGTGCCGATTCTGCAATCTCAACAACACTCTCCAGGTAACAACTTGCACAGGTTTAAGGCATCGCTTTATATTGCAAAGAGCCTGTTTGAATGCTGCTGTTTGAAAGAACATGAGTCTGTTAGTGCTCCCGATAATGCTCTGAGGCGCACCAGGTGGCGAGACGAGAGCTCCGGCCCTGGGCCCCGGGCCCTGCCATGGGGGCCCTGCCATGGGGGCCCTGCCATGGGGGCCCTGCCCTATGGGGCCGCCATGGCCCTCCATGGGGGCCCTGCCATGGGGGGCCCACTCCATGCGGCACCTGGGGGCCCTGCCATGGGGGCCTGCTACACTGAGTGAGCCCTAGCCATGGGGGCCCTGCCATGGCCCCCCTTCCAGCGGGCCTGCCATGGGCCCTGCCATGGGGGCCCTGCCATGGGCCCTGCCATGGGCCCATGCCATGGGCCCTGCCATGGGGGCCCAGGTGCACAGACCCTGTGTTTAGCGAGCACCGAACAAACCACTAATAATACGTTTGAATGAAGTCCTGTTAAGCATTACCATACATTTACACCATCTCTGGAAGTGTGAGCAGCAGAAGGTGAGGGAGTTGAGGCCTCTATTGCCCCCAGGTCACTAATAGTGGATCCGGTCCGGATCCATAAAGCGCCGTCTTGTCCGGCACCAGAACCGTCTGACATGAAATTTGGAGTGAAGCTGAGTGTACGCCCCTCCATACACACAGAGAGAACGAACAAGTGCAGCCGACCCGCACGTTGTAGTTAGAAGAAGGAGCGGCTTTTCAAGAAAGTGTTTCAAATGGCTCTTGGGAGTTTGCTTCTCTCTCTACCCCTCTCTCTCTTCTCTCCCTTCTCTCTCTTCCCTCCTCTCTCTCTCCCTCTCTCTCTCCCCTCCTCCCATGTCTCATCTCTCTCCTCTCTCCCCCTCTCTCCATCTCTTCTCTCTCCCTCCTCCCTCCTCTCTCTCCGCCAATGTCTCTCTCTCCCCTCTCTCCCCTCTCTCCATCTCTCTCTCTCCCTCTCTCCATCTCTCTCTCTCTCCTCTCTCACTCTCGTCTCTCCCTCCCCCCTCTCTCCATCTCTCTCCCCTCTTCCATTCTCTTCTCTTTTCTCTCTCACTTCCTTCTCTCCTTCTTCTCTCTCTCTCTCTCTCATCTTCTCTTCTCTCACTCTTCTCTCTCCCATCCCATCTCTCTCTCCATCTCTCATCTCTCTCTCATCTCTCTCTCTTCCTCCTCTCCATCATCTCTTCTCCTCCTCTCTCCACTATCTCTCTCTCTCCATCTCTCTCTCTCCTCTCTCCATATGCTCTTCTCTTCTCCATCTCCTCTCCTCCTCTCTCTCCATATCTCTCTCTCTTCCATCTCTCCTCCCATCTCCTCTTCTCACCAATCCCTCTCTCCCATCTCTCTCTCCCTCTCCTCTCGCCCATCTCTCTCCCCTCTCATCTCTCTCCTATCTCCATCCTCTCCATCCTCTCTCTCTCTCCATCTTCTCTCTCTTCTTCACTCAAATCTCTCTCTCTTCGTCTCTCTCACATCTCATCATGAGCTCTCATGAGGGCTCTGTCTCGTCCTTCTCCCCCCCACCCCCCCCCCACTCCCCCCCCCCTCCCCCCATTCTCTCTCACTCCTCTCATCTCTCTCTCTCCATCTCTCTCTCTCCATCTCTCTCTATCTCCTCTATCTCTCTCTCTCCATCTCTCTCTTCATCTCATCTCTCCACTCTCTCTCTCTCCATTCTCTCCTCTCCCATCTCATCTCTCCATCTCCTCTCCATCTCTCTCTTCCCTCTCTCTACTCATCCTCCTTCACCTCCATCTCTCTCATCTCTCTCCCTCTTCTCTCTCACTCTCTCTTCTTCTCATCCATCTCTCTCCCATCTCTCTCTCCATCTCTCTCTCTCCATCTCTCTCTCTCTCTCTCTCTCATTCTCTCTCTCTCTCTCTTCTCTCTCATCTCATCTCTCATCCTCTCCATCTCTCTCTCCTCTCATCTCTCTCCATCTCTCTCGTCCATCCATCTCTCTCTCTCCCATCTCTCTCTCCTCCAACTCTCTTCTCTCCATCCATCTCTCTCTCTCCATACTCTCTCTTCACTCTCTCTCTCCCTCTCCTCATCTTCTCCCACTCTCTCTCTCCATACTCTCTCCTCTCCATCTCTCTCATCCTCCATTCTCCTCTCATCCATCTCTCTCTCTCCATCTCTCTCTCTCTCATCTCGCTCTCTCTCATCTCTCTCTCCTCTTCTCTCTCCATCTCTCTCTCTCCATTCTCTCTCTCTCCATTCTCACCAGCGCTGACTGACGAGAGGAACGTGAAGGTTTCTGCATGTAACGGCCATCAGCCAATCACATCGCAGCATTGTTTCACGCAGAGGAAAGTCAGAGGTCCAGTGTTGTGATGTTCTGACCAGAGAACAACATCTCATGTCAGCTTTATATTCTGATCAACTTTTAATAGAGTCAATAAAACATTTCAATGTATATAAAAAGCACCATTAGGACTATTTTGTTATCAATTATAATAAAACTGGTCAAATGTGAAAAATAACTAGGCTCATTATAATTACGTATGTTATAAAATACTATATTTTATCATATATTAGTGGCAGAAACTCAGTCGGTTTTCATGATAGCCGCCCCCTAGGTGTGGATCTTCACTTGTGGTTTCTGTCATTTCATTCTCTGTCAGAATGAACATGTTTTGCACTGTGTAGTTTTATTAGCAGAGTGTTAATTGGTTTAATCAATAAATGCATTTGCCATTTGTTTAATGTAATCTTAACTTGTTTTTTGTCACTTTGGAACAGTAAAAAGATTTATTAGTAAGAAGAAACTATTACTTTGACAATGTACATTTTAACTTGTTTGTTTACAACTATCACAGTCATTATTTGTAGATCTGCTGATGTTTGGTCGGCTTTGTACTTGACCTTGTGTTATGTTATGATGAGTCCATCCATGCAAAAGTGGTGATCGCGTAATTGTCTACAAACAATACTTAGTTATAGTATTAACAACACATTGTGAGCCTCCAGTGGTTCATAGTTCAATATTAGTGAACTATAGTATACTTAGTATTCAACAGCCTGATGTTTTAAGTACCATTTATTTGTTTATGAACACAATGACCCTAAACTACTTTTTCACAGCCAATATTGTATTGAGTAGTTAAGTATACTTGATGTATTGATAACTGGCTTTAGTCACTTTCTCTTGGCACAGTTTCATCACATCATCATTTTACAGCATTCCAACCTCAACATTTGAATCTTACTTCAGCCGGCTGGACCACATTAAAATGCACCAGAATACACAAAAAAGATGTGAACATTTCTGGGGGAGTGCCCCTAGACCCCCCTGTTGAATGTGGCTGTAGATCCTTTACACTCCTACAAATTTGTAACAACATGTAACATATGTTTGGTATTACTATGTAATGAATTAGTTACAATTGAGATGATAATACGTAGATTAGGTACAGAAGGTTAGGAACAGCTACTAGAGGGCAGGGGTCAGTAAGAAACACTTGCCAAAGAGTATTGAGTTATAAATGATAAATGTGTATTGTACAAAAGAAAGTGAAGAAATATATACGAGTTCAAATGGTACAAATACCAGTTCCAAATGGGAAATCAAAGAATCCAAAATGATTTAGACAGTACACACAATGCAGCACACAAATGTCCGGTTTAGAGTTCAGGGTTAAAGTGAAATGATTATTAGTGCAATGTCCAGAGGTTTGGGTTATGGAGTGGTGTCGTGGGAGAATCAGGACAGGCTGCAGAGCCTCCTACCAGACCATGGCAATGTAGACAGGCTTAGGAACGTTGTCAGCTCCAGGGCCAATTCATCTAGCTCGCCATCAAACAGAACCCCAACATAGGGCCCCTGGCCTGTACACAACAACAACTAAAAACAACAACAACAACAACAGGGCCATTTAGAATAAACTCTGTGTAAACATAGATACATACAAGTAACACATGTGGAGCTAAGGGTAAACTAACGTCAGCTTACATAAAACACATCATATATATGTTAGCAAGGCTAACCACATGTTAGCATTAGCTAACTCAAGAGACAACATAAAGCAGAATACACAGACAATGAATAGAGCTTCAACTCACCAGTTCAGTTGATTTCAAGAGCACACATGACAAGGTCCTCACCAGATAGCATGGTCTGGTCTGCAGTTTACAAATAAAAGTTCTTTGTTGCACGTTATAGGTGAATTCAATTGAAAAAGCATTTGTTTGGAGAATCTGCCCTGCAGCTGCTGTCCCCTGAGAGAAGGCAGGGCAGCTTATATACCCAGTCAGAAAACCTGTGCTTGGGTGATTGGTACTGAGGGCGGTGACCTGTCATGTGGCATGGAATTGAGTGGAAAACGCGGACTGGACACCGGATTGGATTGCGCAGGGAACGGAGCAGAAAACCCGGATTGGGCAACGGATCGGATGAATCCTGATTTTTACCCTGGGTTACAAACATCTCTGGGAGGCGTGTTATTTCTACAGGGAGCAGAGATGATGTCAGCGGAATACCAAGTTGCATTGTGGTGCTAGTTGCTAGTTTGTGAATTGTTTACTGACAATGGCAATAAAACTGATTCTGATGATGTGGTGGGGGCCCCCAGGGAAATTTTCACTTGGTGCCCCCTGAAGGCTTGGGCCGGCCCTGCCAGTGGATACTCTTTTTAACTGCATTTTAGACATCAAATCTTGGATGGCAGAAAGATTTCTCCAGCTTAACCAAACTGAGGTTTTAGTCGTCGATCCTGAGCCCCAGAGAGGGAAACATTTATCCAAACTACAAGTACAATCTTTCATCCATCACCATCACCAAGTAAAAAAAAAAACTGGGAGTTGTTTTTGACACTGAGACACTGAGCTAAATTTAATTCTACATATTAAGAACGCCACAAAAGTAGTTTTTTATCACTTATCACTGCTATGTTTTTTATCACAAAAAAACATAGCAGGTGTCCACCCCATTCTCTCTCCGGCCAACAGTGCGACGCTGATGCATGCTCTCATCACCAGTCGTATAGACTACTGTAATGTCCTGCTCTGTGGTCGCCAGTTGCCTCTCGAGGCAACTGCTGTTGCGATTTTGGGTGTTACAAAAAATAAATTGAATTGGTCTTCCAAAATTTCAGTAGCACATGTCCTGACTAAAACCAAGGGGCGGGACCACATTATACTGGTTTTAGCCTCTGCATTGGCTTCCCTTGCGTTTTAGGATTTTTTAAAAACTGTTTTTTAAATGTGTTAATGATGCCTTCTTATCTTTCAAAACTGCTTTTACCATATGAACCCTCGCGGCCCCTGCGCTCCTCCGACAGGGGGCTCCTATTCATCATTCCAGTTCTATGGCCCTCGTCTATGGCCTGCCGTAGGAACTCAGGGCCCCAGAGCACATTCAGGTTTTTAAGAGTAGACTCAAGACCCACCTTTTTAGCTTAGATTTGGATTAATATCTATTATTTAATTTGTATTTATTTATTTTATTTAGTCTATGTATTTATTCTATCCACTCATTTTAGACTCATTATTTTCTTTTTCTTTTTTGTGCCCGTAGGCTTAATTGATAGGAAAGGGGTGTGAAAAGGCGTATGAGAGAGAAGGGAGGACATGCAGTAAATGTCGGTGTCAGGAATCAAACTTACAACACTGTTCTAGTTTTACTATATTTATTTATTCTATTTTATTGAGAATATTCTTTAGTTCAAACTATACATTTGTCTTTACTTATTTTAACAAGTGTTTCCTCTGAGGAGCCATCTGTTCTGGGAGTGGTGGTCGGCTGTGGCTGCTGGGCCCTGGCTCGTGGTCTCTTGTGGAGGTTTAGGTCCTCATCTCCCCTCTGGGCCCTGTGTCGGTGTCCTGTGGCTTTAGGTGGGCCTCTTCAGTAGACAGCTCTTCTGATGGTGCTTCCTCAACTGGTTTATCTATGTATGTATGCGTTTGTTTGTTTGTGTGTGCGTGTGTGTGTGCATGACCGCGTCTGCATGTGACTGTGTGGGGGCTGTGTGTTTGTCTGGGTCAAGCGGGGTGGTTGGGTAGGATGTGGGCATGTGGGAATGTTTTTAATATACTTTTTTGATCTGACGAACATCTCAGAGCCAGAGAAAACGCAGGTCAAGTAGACCTGATTCAGCGCTTCGTCAGCTTGACGTGTCAGAGCCAGCGCTCCAGACCGAGTGGCCAGCATAACCCCGATCTGAACCCAGGAGGAGCCAGCTCAATTGGCTGGATCACATGCCTTCTGCTTCTGGTCATATGAATATTTCAGTTTGGCTGATAAGAGCATCTTAGAATCAACATTAACTCTAACACACAACAAGATAGATCTAGAACAATCATATCTGTTAACGACTCATTTGCGTATTCAATTCAATTCAATTCGGAGAGCGAAGTGCTCTGATTGGATGATAAGGTACTATAGCCTCTTTGAGGTAGGATGGGGCCAGGTCATTTATGGCTTTGTTAGTCAGGAGGAGGATTTGGAATTTGATTCTAAACTCGACAGGAGCCAGTGAAGAGACTCGAGCACCGGCGTAATGTGCTCTCTTCTTTTAGTTCCTGTTAGTAATCTTGCTGCTGCATTTTGAACCAGTTGAAAGCTTTTTATGGCGCTTTTAGGGCACGCTGCGAGCAGGGAGTTACAGTAGTCTAATCTAGATGTTACAAACGCATGGACACGTTTTTCAGCATCGCTTTTAGGCAAGAGATTTTTCTGATTTTGGCTATATTACGCAGATGGAAATAGGCTGTTTTACAGGCTTGATTTATGTGTGCTTTGAATGAGAGCTCTTGGTCAAATAAGACTCCAAGGTTTCTTCCAGTGGAGCTGGAGGCCACACTGACGTGGTCCAGTGGGACTATCTGCTCAGATAAAGCGTCTCGTAGATGATTAGGGCCTAGTACGATGACCTCGGTTTTTTCAGGGTTAAGAAGCAGATAATTAAGTGTCATCAAGGTTTTTATATCCTTCACACAAGCACAAAGTCAAGTCTGTCTGCTTGACCAGTCTGTCTGCTTGATCGGGTCTTGATCGGGTTTCATTGATAAATACAGCTGTGTGTCATCTGCAGAGCAGTGGAAGTTAATGCCATGCTTTCTGATCATGTGACCTAACGGCAGCATATAAAGAGTAAACAGAATTGGACCGAGAACTGAACCATGTCGCACACTGTAGGTTACTTTAGTCCGCCTGTCCGTCCGAGGGAGTCGGATCTCTCCTTCACTGTGGAACTCCTACAGGTTTCTACTTTTTCCCAAAGAGGTTTGGTAGTTTTTCCTGGCAGAGAAGGAGGGTCTAAGGACAGGGGGCTTGGGATATCTGTCTAAAGACACGGGATTCTGGGACATTACCAAGTTCCAGGACCTCAAGTGGGAGCCCACCATCAGCTCCCTCATCAAGAAGGCCCAGCAGAGGATTGTACTTTCTGCGGCAGCTGAGGAAAGCCAAGCTGCCAGCGCAGATGATGGTGGTGCAGTTCTACACGGCCATCATTGAGTCCATCCTCACCTCCTCCATCACCGTGTGGTACGCTGGAGCCACAGCCAGGGACAAAACAGAGACTACAGCGCATTGTGCGCTCTGCTGAGAAGGTGATCGGCTGCAGACTTCCATCTCTGCAGGACCTGTACGTCTCCAGGGCTCTGGACGAGCAGGTCGGATCACAGCTGACCCTTCTCACCCTGGACATGGTCTGTTTGAACCACTCCCCTCAGGCAGGAGGCTACGGTCCATCCGGACCAGAACCTCCCGCCACAAGAATAGTTTCTTTCCCTCTGCCGTTGGACTCATGAAACACTTGAAAACACCTGTCACTTTAACTGCAATATTCATCACTCACTGCACTGTCACTTTCTGCACTATAACTTTAAACATAACTGTAAACTTGTGTACATAGAAATGCCTATTTTTATTTTTATTGTATATAGTAATTTTAAATTGTTTCCTAATGCATGCCCTTTTTTGATTGAATATATGTTGTTTTATTATTACTCAGTGTTTTATGTTGCACCTTTAAGGCCGAGACAAGTTCCTACGTTTTTGAATTTTGTTCATTGACAATGGCAATAAACTCTTTCTGATTCTGATTCTGATTCTGATTCTATGAACATTGTTTATTCCGTTTTTTCCACTGTAGCCCCTCGAGGCAACTACTGTTGGGATTTTGGGCGTTACAAAAATAAAATTGAAAAAATTTAAAGAAACAGGGGAGGAGCCCTGGTTTACATTAACAAACTGGTACCTATCCGATAGGTAGGATTTAAACCAGCTGAGGGCGGGGCTCTGACACCTACATCACATTCTAACCTCTGCAGTAGAATGTTGTGGTCGATGGTGTCGAATGCTGCACTGAGGTCCAATAGAACCAGGATCTGCCAACTGTCCTATAAGCAGGCTCTGTGTAAGGCCCAAACCAGATACTATTCAAATTTAATAGAAGTCAACAAAAATAACACTAGATTTCTTTTCAGCACTGTAGCAAACAAACTGTCACAGCGCAGTAGAGCCCTCAATCCCAGCTACTCTCAGCTATGAGTATTTTCTTATTTTTTCTTTTTTTATTAAAATCACAACAATAAGAATAAGCTAAATTAAATGACTCCCACTATTAGCCCTGAACAAGTCCGAGCTGTAAAACTAGTGTCCCAATATAAATCCATCAGTAACACTAGAAAGGTTCGCTGCTGTTGATCAAGCAGAGAGAACTTCAGCCATTATGTCCTCGAAAACGTCATCTTTTTTCTAGACCCGATTCCAAGCAGACTCCTCAAAGACATTCTCCCCCTAATTATAGATTCTATTCTTAATATAATAAATACTTCACTAAAAAGTGGTTATGTTCCACAGTCCTTCAAACATGCAGTCATTAAAACGCTTCTGAAAAAGCCTCATCTTGATCCTGACCAGTTGATAAACTACAGACCTATTTCAAATCGACCCTTTGTCTCTAAAATCCTTGAAAGAGTTGCAGTTAAACAGCTTTGTCGCCATCTACAGGACAATAACTTATTTGAAGTTTTCCAGTCAGGGTTCAGAGCCCCCACACACTGAAAACTGCACTAGTTAAAGTCACAAATGATTTGTTATTAGCTGCTGACGATGAACTGGTCTCAATCCTGGTTCTATTGGACCTCAGTGCAGTTCGACAGCGACACCCCATCGACCACAACATTCTACTGCAGAGGTTAGAATGTGATGTAGGTGTCAGAGGCCCGCCCTCAGCTGGTTTAAATCCTACCTATCGGATAGGTACCAGTTTGTTAATGTAAACCAGAGCTCCTCCCCCTGTTCTAAAGTAAACTACGGTGTGCCACAGGGTTCAGTTCTCGGTCCGATTCTGTTTACTCTTTATATGCTGCCGTTAGGTCACATGACCAGAAAAGTATATCATTAACTTCCACTGCTCTGCAGATGACACACAGCTGTATTTATCAATGAAACCCGATCAGACCGATCAAGCAGACAGACTTGGTACTTTTGGGAAGGATATAAAAAACCTTGATGACACTTAATTATCTGCTTCTTAACCCTGCAAAAACAAAGGTCATTGTACTAGGCCCTAAACATCTACGAGACGCCTTATCTTGAGCAGATAGTCACACTGGACAAGGTCAGTGTAGCCTCCGGCTCCTAACAGCCTATTTCCATCTGCGTAATATAGCCAAAACTCAGAAAAAATCTTGCCTTAAAGCGATGCTGAAAAAACTTGTACATGCGTTTGTAACATCTAGATTAGACTACTGTAACTCCTGCTGCCTGCAGCGTGCCCTAAAGCTCTATGAAAAAGCTTTCAACTGGGTTCAAAATGCAGCAGCAAGATTACTAACAGGAACTAAAAGAAGAGAGCACATTACGCCGGTGCTCGAGTCTCTTCACTGGCTCCTGTCGAGTTTAGAATCAAATTCTAAAATCCTCCTCCTGACTTCCAAAGCCATAAATGATGACCTGGCCCCATCCTACCTCAAAGAGGCTATAGTACCTTATCATCCAGAGCACTTCGCTCTCAAAATGCTGCACTTCTGGTGGCCCTAAGAGTTCTCTAAAAGCACAGTAGGAGGTTAGAGCATTAAGCTACCAAGCTCCTGTGTTGTGGAATCAGCTCCTGTCCATGTTAAAGAGGCCGACACAGTCTCTTCATTTAAGACCAGGCTTAAAACGTTCCTCTTTGAAATGGCTTATGGTCAGGCCAGTTAGGAACAGAAATAAAAAACCTATAGTTCCCAGCTCTGCTGCCCTAGGAGCAACTATACTGGGGGAAGTATGGCAACTTGAGAACTATCCTCTGTTTCCTACTACTTTTCTATCAAACAATATTTCATATTTAATTTCACTTGTGTCTGTTCATCGCTTTTCCTTCTTTCTTCTCCACTTCACTGACTGGAGTGGAGCAGGCACATCGATGACCTGTGGATCCAGATGCTCCTCATCTGCCTGGAGAAACGATCTGCCTGGAGAAACGGTCTGCTGCTTCCGAAGAGTGCAGACGCTTCCCGGCTTGCTCCTGCTTGCTTCAGCTGCTTTCCTTATTTATTTTGCTTTTAAATCAGTTTTTGTCCTCCAAACATTTTTTATGATGACTTTTTAAGTCAACCAAGGATTTTAAGAGCATTTTTCGAGTTTTAATCAACAAATCTGACGAACCAGAGACATGTCCGTGAGAAGGGAAACAAACTCCCGTAAACGCTGTTGGAAATTTCAACAAGAAATTCATGAGCTACAAGCACGGATATTTGCTTTGGAATCTGAAAAAGGACTGCACGATACAATCCCAGTGTCATCCAGAGGTAAGAAGTCCACATTTTTTAGAAGAAAAACAGCTACTTTCAACCTAAGCCGGAAGTGACTCTGTTTCGTTTCCAAAACTGTCTAAAGGCCAGGAAAACAAAGTCGGTTCGAAGCCAAAGCAATACAAAGATAATGTAACGCCACCTGAAATACAGCTTACAAACAGATTTTTACCACTTTCAAAGACTGAAGTAAATGAAACAAAGGGAAAATGTTAAACATGACGTGGCGAAAAGGCAGACAGAGACAGAGAGAGAATCTGTGCCGAACGTCAAGGTCGTCTTGATTGGGGATGGTGCGATAAGTCACGTGATGCATGACAAAATCAAAAAAACATTCTTTTCCCAGCGCCACAGTCACTGAGATTACGTCACGTATTTCTAATGTTTTGGCCACACATAAAGGAGTTAAACAGCTGATTGTGCACATGGCGCAGTGGACACACGACACAAAGAGACTGAAGTTTTGAAAAGAGACTTCTTGGAGTTATTCGACGATGTGCTTGATAAAATGGAAATAAAGTGGACCTCTTCCAAACATCGACAGAAGAAATAAACAAGTTTAGCCGGCTGCTTCAGCTGAACACATGGCTGTCCAAAGAGTGTGCACCTAGAGGATTGCACTACATTGAGAACTTCTATCTATTCTGGAAACGAGAGGACCTGTTTAAGAGAAATGGCCCACACCTCTGTAGAGGTGGAGTGAGGGTGCTGACAGAGAACCTGCTCCACGCTCTGAGGCATTGGACTGGGCCTGGACAGGCTGGGCCTGGACAGGCTGGGCCTGGACAGGGTCCTGAGCAGATAGTTAGAGAAGAGAGGAATGAGAGAAGAATTCTTGCTCCATCAACCAGAAACCGAGCCAATGTTTCAACATCAGCAGCACCACAACCACAGCCTCCACCAAAGGATTTATTAGCAGCCACTCCACCAGCAAAGAATTCAACTCCAGCTGCTCCACGATCACCTCCACCACCTCCAGCAAAGGACTCATCTGCAGCAGCACCACAACAATCTTCACCACGGCTAGCGCAGGAGTCATTCCAGTTCTTTCCTGCACGGCCCTCATCAAAGGCCTTGGACCCATCTGTGGCGGGCCCGGCAGTATCCCCGCCATCGCCCCTGCCCTCGGAGCAGCCCTGGATCCCCCCTGCAACATCTACTCCCACGACAGATTCCTCACTCTCCTTTCCATCTCCACTCTCACCCAGGGCCTTCCCAGCCATCTTGAATATCTGATCAAATCAGGCATTAAGACAGCTCCACTCACGCCCAATATAGCAAGATGAAAGACCTCTGATATCAACAATGATGAACTCTCCCCTGGACTGTTGCTACACAGACAAAAATAACCCCACCAAAACCCCCACCTTTCACCTGTTCCCAAACTCTCACCGGCTCCCGCTACAACCAACAAAAGCCCCCCACCTATCCCCCCTCGCCTTTCACCTGGTATCTCCCATAGCTAGGATGCACTGGGTCTCAGCGTTGCCGGGACTTAGTCATACTAAAATCAAACCAACCCGGGGCCTGTGTAAAAACAGCCTCCCCTAGTGCTATTTCTGTAGTAACATCACACAGATGGGGAAACAAAATGCGAGTCCGACTGCCCAATCTGAGAAATTTGATTCATATTCCCTGTAAAAAGATAACGCCCAGTCTCACTGAAACTAGTCTGAAACTTGCTGTGCTAAATGTCAGATCCTTATGTAACAAATCATTCTTAATTAATAATTTTATTTCTTCTTATATCTTGATTTTATGTTTTTAACTGAAACATGGCTTGACAAAAACACAGGAAATTTAGTTCTAATAGAATCTGCTCCAACCAACTTTATGTTTGAATCTGAAGCACGAGAAAACAAAAGGGAGGAGGTGTGTGTGCTTTTGTTAGAGTTGAAATAGTTACCCACAGGTTGTCCTTTGGGGTGTTTTCAACATTTGAGTATGTAGCCTTTAAATTGAGCTAAAAACAGTCTCCATCCATTCTCTTCATTGTTTTATACAAGCTCCTCAGCACTGCAAAAGTCTTATTGATGATTTTACTGAGATGCTTTCAGTCGTATGCACAGACTTTGGTGGTTTGTGGTCATAACAGGTGCTTTCAATGTTCATGTTGATAATATCTGTGACAGAAACGCTAAGGAGCTTCATGCTGTCCTTGAAACTTTCGGTTTTACTCAGCGCGTGAGTGTCCAACCTACAGCAGAGGGCACACACTAGATCTTCTAATTACAAAAGGGGTTAATATTTCAAACATCAATGTGTCGATGTTGCTCTGTCTGATCATTTCTGTTGTCTTCTTTGACCTGTCTGTTTTTCCCAAACCACCAGCTGGTCCTGCAATTGTCCGAGGAGAACACAATAAATGACAGCACAGGAAAACTGTTTATGGAAATTATTAACTTTGAAAATGTCTCAATGTTCTAGTGTAAATGATTTGTTGATATCTGTTACATCTAGTGTTTTGAATGTCCTCGACACCATTGTCCCTATGAAGGCTAAAATTGTTAAAAATAAGCAGAAGGCGCCATGGAGAAATGATGATTCGGTCAGGGCACAGAAAAGGAGTGCCGCGGGCCGAACGAAAATGCGCAAGTCGAAGCTCCAAGTTCAGAAGAACTTCAGAATTATTTTGACTGAATAAATTGGAAGCTGCAGAAACAACTTGCGTGTCCTGTTTGCCACAGTAAACAGATGACAAAACCCTCCAGCTCAGCTGCCGTTAGAACTCATTTTCCACATCCAAGTGTAATGAGTTGCATTATTCTTTAATGACAAAGTTCAGGGCATTAAAAAATGCTATAATTCTACAATGCAAAAAAATAACCCTCAAACCACCTACACACTTGAGCTGACTCACTTTGCACCTGTAACTGACAAAAAACTGTCCAGGAGATCATCACCAGTCTGAGTTCATCTACATGCTGCCTCGATGTGTGACCTCCAGATTTCTGAAGTCTGCTGAACAGTTTGTTAGCACCACTCATCACATAGTTAACATGTCGCTTCAATCTGGAACATTCCCAAGTCTTTGAAAACTGCGGTCATAAAGCTCTCCTAAAGAAAGCAGTCTTGATGCCGCATACTGAGTCATTACCGGCCCATCTCTAATCTGCCATTTTGGGGCAAGTCCTTGAAAAGTTGTTTACAACAGCTCACTGATTTCCTCTTAATAAACAACTCATTGATGTTTTCCAGTCAGTTTTAGACCTCATCACAGCACTAGACTGCTGTTGTCAGGTGACAAATGACATCCACCTGAACACTGACGCGGCAAAGCCTCATCTTAATTCTGTTAGATCTGAGTGCTGCTTTTGACACTGTCGATCATGGGACCCTCTTACAGAGACTAGAGACTGGGTGGGCATCACTGGCACTGCCCTAAACTGGTTAAAATCTGGAGACAGGAAGTTCTTTGTCGAAATTGACCTGTGGGGCCCCAAGGGTCAATCCTGACCCCTTTTGTTCAACCCTCTACATTGCTGCCGTTAGTCAGTTGATACGCAGCGAGAATGTGTCCTATCACAATTACGCAGACGACACTCAGATCTATGTTCACTGACGGGCAGGAATATGGAATGGATTCACCGGGTCACTGCATCCAACAGATCAGTGTGTGGATGCAAACAACTTTCTCCAGCTAACTCAGACAAGACTTGAATCATTCTTTGGCCACAGAAACAAAGAGAAAGAGTTAACAGTCCCTCCAGAGTCTCGCTCTAAAACCTACAAATCAAGTTAGAAATCTGGGGTAATAATGACTCAGATTTGAATTTAACAGCCACGTCAGATCAATAACATCAGCAGCTTTTTACCACCTAAAAAACATTGTCTCTAGTAGATTAGACTACTGTAACGGCCTGCTCACTGGCCTCCAACGAGCTGTAAAACAGCTGCATACATCCAGAACGCTGCTGCTCAGGTCCTGACCAAAACAAGAAGTACGATCACATTATCCTGTGTCAGGTCTCTGCACTGGCTCCCTGTGGCTCAGAGAATAGACTTCAAGCAACTCTGCTTGTATACAAGTCTCTCCATGGCCTACACCAAAGTACATCTCTACATGTTAGTGCATATGAACCATCTCGGACTCTGAGGACCTCAGGACCGGCCCTGCTGGTGCCAGAGTCAGGACTAAACATGGGGAATCTGCGTTTCAGTTTTATGCAGCTAAAATCTGGAACAGTCTTCCAGAGGATGTGAGACAGGCTGCTACTCTGGCAATGTTCAAATCTAAAAAAACTGTTTTGTTTGGCTGTGCATATGACTGAAATGCTTTTTTTGCACTCTTCTCTTTTATGTCTTGAACTATTATTTTGTGCCATGTCTTTGTGATTTTAATGCATTTTTTTCCTGTTGTGTGAAGCACTTTGAATTGCCTGGTGTATGAATTGTGCTCTACAAATAAACTTGCCTTGCCTTGCCTTGCCTACTCCATATGAACGGTTCTCATCGGCTCGAAGAATTGGTTCTCCTCCTGAGTGGGTCTTGCTCCACCGTGTATCTGCAAATTGAGGCGGTCCGCCTGTCCGTCCGAGGGAGTCAGATCCCTCCTCACTGTGGAACTCCTACAGCGTTCTACTTTTTCCAAAGAGGTTTGGTAGTTTTTCCTGGCCGAGAAGGAGGGTCTAAGGACAGGGGGGCTTGGGACATCTGTCTAAGGACACAGGATGCTGGGACATTACCAAGTCCCTATGAACACTGTTTATTTTGTTTTCCACTGTAGCCCCTCGAGGCAACTACTGTTGGGATTTTGGCTGTTACAAAAATAAATTGAATTTAATTGAATATTTTGTTTTTAATTATTTGGTCAATAAATGTTCATAAACCACATTTGGCAAAGTGTTAATTCATTTCCAGAAAAGGGGTCACTGTTCCGTTCTCATAACCTTCAGGTTATTGAGCTATTCATTTTTTTATGAATACATTAATTTAGATATTTGATTATAGAAATGTTAAAGGCCTAAACAAGGCTGGTGCCCCACATAACTCTTAAAATATGATAAACAAACATACCCACACTCATGCAGTGTGGGTATGTTTGAAATCTTGATCCAATTCTTTCATTGATATCAACTTTGAATGTCACCCTCTTTCATAAGTGGAAGAACATGAAGAACACTACAGTACTTGGACTAGTAGAACTTCTACAATATTTCCATGAGGAAACATCACTATCCCATGTGTTTAATCTCCAAATGCTTCCAGGGCATAGACTGGTGGAGGAACGAGAAACGAGAGGATAAATTATGGTTGGCAGCTGGTAGAGGGACTGGAGGAGAGCGAGCGTTTACAATGAGGGTTTAAGCCAAAGCCTCTTTACTGGAGAGGAGGAGGAGTGGGGGAGGCAGGGCAGAGCTGAGGGGAGGAGAACACTGGGCGCGACAGATTAACCCTAATCTGAGCCTGTTGTAGGTGAGGTCCGAGTAGCAAAGCACCCGTAGGAGCACCCGCAGCCAGCATTGCAGCACCCAGAGAGAGGAGGGGGGGTGGGGGGTGTTGCTAGGGAAAAGAGAGACAGAGGCGGAAAAGCAGATTATGCAAAGAGAATGGAGTATTTATGGACATGATCAGAGAGCGCCATCCTAACACTGTGGTAAAGATTCACACGACCTCAATTTCTTCTTCTTTTCTAAACTGAATATTTTTATCCGTATTATTCCCCCTACAACAAAAACAAAGTCCACTCATCTTGGAGAACATGGTCAAATACTCAACTGTCTTCTTTTTTTATTTTTTTGTTTTAGCTTTTGTTGCCCGTAGGCTTTATTAGACAGGAAATTAAACTGTGAAATGGGGGACGAGAGAGAAGGGCATGCAGTAAATTGTCAGAGTCGGGATTCAAGCTCACAACACCGCGGCCGGCTGCACTTGAGCACTGCACTGCGGGCCTTAACCACTTGATTGCTGGGTAGGACTCAAATCTCTGTCTATCTGTATTATCCCTTTCAGGAAAAGTGCCTTCAGTCAATCTGCCGCTCTGGTTGACCCTCACACACACAACTCTCAGAAATGCAAACTCGTATCAAACCTTCTAATTTCAGTTCAAACAACGGCTCATTGCAAACCAGATCTGTCAACACTCACTACACCTGCTCTCTCTGCTGCCCCCTACAGGCCACTTGCCATATCCTGACGTGTGTGTGTGTGTGTTTGTTTTCTATAGGGGGGG
The DNA here is from genome assembly GCA_015082035.1 of Chaenogobius annularis. NCBI lineage: Eukaryota > Metazoa > Chordata > Actinopteri > Gobiiformes > Gobiidae > Chaenogobius > Chaenogobius annularis. The sequence goes on from BJKM01000626.1 coordinate 487,580, forward strand.
TATCTGCTCTCTTGTGTGTCTGTTGTCTGTACCTGGATGATTGATTGTGACTGTGTCTCATAATGTGAATTTCTAACTTCTATGTATTCACTTTATTGTTTTTTTAATTCCCTTTCATGGGACTACAGATGAAAAATAGTCTTTTGGCTACAAAAAGAGGGGTGTGGAGAAGTACATTTGCAATGATTGAACAAGTATGTATTTACATTTAATACCAAATAATGCCACCTCAGGAATTTTCAGGGGCGGAGCTTGGGTTCTGTTACATAGGGGGTCATCATCAGTTGGCCCTTAATATTTATATATATTTATTTGCAATAATATATTTTATGATAAACTTTTATACTAGCTGATATCTTTTATTTATAATTTGGGATTATTTAAAGTGAAATAAGCATGGTATGAATAAAAATGGTGAATTCATAGCTAATCTGGTCTATCTTCTTGAAAAAAATAGGACTCAACATTTCTATTCTGTCTTGTAGAGTTTGATACCACTCTGAGGTGAACCGTTCACTCCCTGGAGATTTATTGTTTTTTAGTCTTTTGATTGCACCTTGACTTTCAGTAGTTGTTATTTCAGCACCAATTTTTTTGTTTTGCTCTCATGGCGGGAAAATTGAGTGTCCAAAAAAGATTGTATTTCTTCTTCTTTGTTTCCTCATATTTTTGTGAAAGGTTTTTTGTAGAAGGATTCAAGCAATAATTGTATTTGGTCTTGTTTGACTAAAATTACATTATTCTGCCTCTCATCTTTTGAAACTCCTGCCTACTGTTTTCTAAACTTCCAAAACATTAATCTTGTGAGTTTTGAACTACCTTAATAATATATTTGTGTGGCCAGGTCATTAACCTAATCCCTTGTCTTTTTAATTAGCTGTAGCATTTGAGGATCTGAGTTTTCTGCATGTTTAACTTCCAGCAGCTTTAGTTTGTTCTGTAAATCATTTCTTTTTTTCTGCTTATGTTTCTTTATGGCCGAGGTGACAGCAGTTACCCTGCCCCTCAAAACTGCCTTAGCTGCATCGCAGAGAACGGGTGGAGAGACTTCACCACTGTCGTTTTCCTCTACATATGTCTCTGTGTCCTTTCTCTTCATTTTTACAAATTGTGGTTCATTGAGTAGACGAGCATTAAATCTCCAAAGTGTTTTTTGTGTTTCTGTTCAAGATCTACAGTGATGTAAACAGGGGCATGAGCACTTAGATCTATTGGACCTGTGTCTAGGTCTGTAATTTTTGTATACTTTCTGTACTTAAGTATAGAAATTGAGGTCGCTCGCATTCAGCCTAATTTGGCATGTCAAACTCAAGAGGCACTGAAGGAACAATAAATAAGAAGTTCCGTATCTTAATGAAGAAAATATGACTGATTGACATCTGGAGGGAGATAAACCCTGGAGCATGCCAGTATACCCATTTTTTTAATCTGCATGCAATCTATTCCAGAATTGACTATTTCTTTATCTTCGATGAAAATGCAGATCTAAAATCACTGAGGCAAATACAGGCACAATAGACTTAAGTGATCATGCTCCTATCTACATTACTGTAGACTTGGAGGAAAGATAAAAACACTTTGTAAGTGTTATGTAAAAATGTCATGCCACCCTTGTTTCACAATCTCAATGTCCTGATACAAAATGTTCGCTGCCCGTTGTCATATCACGGGACGTGCTGAGATGAACATTGTGTTGAGACGATACGACAAAGAACAACTAATCTGTAATGAAGCTAATCTTTCAGGCCTTGTCCCCATTTACTGGTGTTCACCGGTTTCAATAACGTAGACGGGACATTCACACCTCCTGGTTTGGTATACTTTTTTTTTTTCCCTATTTTGACTTCACTTAGGAACAGACGGGACTCTGGGAGTTACAGATTTGCTTTTACTTGTAAACTAAATATATTATCATGATTGGACTAAAGACAACACTGCTCAAGTTTTCCTTTTTATTCTTTAAGTCTTTCAATATAAAATCTACATCAATTTGGCTTCAACGAACAGGATCCTTCATCCAGCTGTCAGTCTTCCCTTAATGACCCTTTGTTTAAGGAAAAAATGTCAACACATGACATAAAATGTGATTGTATTCATTATTCTATAATTTTATAATTTGTGTTATTTATGCCCATGAAGATTGTTTTATTATGATTATCTCATCCATATGGAGACAGTAACACGACTCCAGTGCACTGGCACTGCCCTAAACTGGTTAAAGTCCTATCTAGAAGACAGGAAATTCTTTGTCGAAATTGGTAACTGTGTCTCAGACCAGATGCCCCTGACCTGTGGGGTGCCCCATGGGTCAATCCTGGGACCACTTCTGTTCAACCTCTACATGCTGCTGTTAGGTCAGTTGATACGCAGTGAGAATGTGTCCTATCACAATGATGCAGACGACACTCTACAAATCTATGTTTCACTGACGGCAGTGAATATGGACCAGTGGATTCACTCTGTCACTGCATCCAACAGATCAGTGTGTGGATGCAAAACAACTTTCTCCAGCTGAACTCAGACAAGACTGAAATCATGGTCTTTGGCCCACAGAAACAAAGAGAAAGTGTTAACAGTCTCCTCAAGAGTCTCGCTCTAAAACCTACAAATCAAGTTAGAAATCTGGGGGTAATAATGGACTCAGAGATGAATTTTAACAATATTTTTTAAAAATCAAATCAATAAACATCAGCAGCTTTTTACCATCTAAAAAACATTGCCAAAATCAAAAGTATAGTGTCTAAACCAGACCTGGAGAGACTTATCCATGCGTTTGTCTCTAGTAGATTAGACTACTGTAACGGCCTGCTCACTGGCCTCTCCAAACGAGCTGTAAAACAGCTGCAGTACATCCAGAACGTTGCTGCTCGGGTCCTGACTAGAACCAGGAAGTATAATCACATTAGTCCTGTGCTCAGGTCTCTGCACTGCCCCCTGTGGCTCAGAGAATAGACTTCAAAGCAGCTCTGCTTGTTTACAAGTCTCTCCATGCACTCTTCTCTTTTATGTCTTAAACTGTTTTGTGATTTCTGCCATGTCTTTGTGATTTTAATGATTTTTTTTCCTGTTGCGTGAAGCACTTTGAATTGCCTTTTGTACGAATTATGCTCTACAAATAAAATTGCCTTGCCTTACCACTAGTTTTTAAGTTTATTAGTTACAATTCTGGCCATTCAAATAATTCTCTAGACCACGCCCCCAAGTTGCTTTACTCCACCTCATATTTTGGCATGATCACACCTCTTGTCTAGAATTCCATGCCCTGCGTATTCAGCAGTTGCGCCGACTGCGAGGTGTGACGCAATGAGCTCTGCTTCGCCCACGTTAACGCTACCTCCAGGGGCAAAATACAGCCCTATGTCTGATCTGGAGGAAAATTATACTGGCAAAACTTCCCCTCTGGCATGCTTCTAGAGCAGTTTTGAGAGGGAAAAATTACAGCCATAGCCTCTACAAAAAAACAAAAAAAAAACAAAGGGGGAAAAAGCTAAATGATTTGCAAGAAAAACTAAAATTGCTGGAGTTAAATCATGTCAAGAAGGATTTCCTCAAATGCTACAGGAAATTAAAAAGATAAGAGGAGAAATTAATGACCTGACTTTACAGGAAATAGTTAAGAAAATTCTCTTTACCAAACCATGATAAGAGTGGATACAAATTTTCTAAATTATTATCCTGGAAAATTTGAAAACAAGCTGAAGGACTTCCGGTTTGGCGAGCATGGGGTAGAGTCACGCTTTTCCACCGCTCCCCCTTTTCTAACCTATTGAACTGACAAACTGCCTATTTCAACAAGAAAACGACTTTGTGATAATCAGAAAGGTTTGACTATTTTGTTCCGTCATGCCACCTAAATCCACTAAAACAACTGAAAAAACAACAGGGTCGGAGGCTGTTGCATCTGTAGCTGTTAGCCAAGCGGTCATAATAGCCCTACTAGCTGAACTAGCTGAAACTCGATGAACTCCAGAAGGCATCAGAGAGCCATGATGAACATCTGATATCGCTGGAGGACAACGCTGAAACACTTCATCAGCGCCTCGCCAAAGTGGAGGCAAACTGCGTGATGCTACAGGCCTGTACTGAGAAGCTAAGTGCTAAGCTAGCACCTCGTGGGTCTACCTGAGGGGATTGAAGGGCCTCAACCAACCAAGTTTTTTGCACAGCTGTTACATGACTTTTTCGGGCAAGATATTTTTCCTTCACCGCCAGAGCTGGACCGTGCACATCCTAACTCCCAAACCTGGCCCGTTATTTTATTGTTATTTTATTGTTATTTTTTTTTTCCTTGTTCACCTCATTTAATTGTGCCAATGTCAGTATTATTATTTCCCCCTAAAATACATTATGTTCTTTAGTTCTTTACTGGCTTGCTCACTTAATTTAGTCACTTGGAATGGCCTTAATCACCCAGTCAAGTGAAAGAAGGCTCTTAGACATTCAAAAAATATGGATGCAGGAGTAGCATTTATTCAAGATGGACATCTTAAAAATTCAGACATTGGCCGTTTGAAATGTGGGTGGGGCAGTTTTTTCACTCAACCTTTCAGGGTAAAGCGTTGCTGCAATATTGATTACAAAAATGTTTCCTTTATTTCCTCCTCAGTTTTGGCTGACCCCTATGGTAGATATGTTATAGTCACTGGTTCACTTTTTAATCTTAATGTTTTTCTTGCTAACATTTATGCCCCAAACTGTGATGATCCACAGTTTTTTGCATGTGTCCTCAGACAAATACCATGTTTAAATTCACACATGCTCATCTTGGGAGGAGATTTGAATCTTTGTCTGGACCCCGGGATGGATCGGTCGTCTGTGAGGCCTGGTTACACATTCTTATTTACAAACATTCCTCTCCACTTATGGCATCTCATTTGGCGTTTTATGCACCCACAGGATAGACAATACTCTTTCTTTTCTAATGCTCACCAGTCTTATAGTAGAATTGATTATTCTTTACGGACAATAAATTGACCATCAATATCCAGTCATGTGATTATCAATCAATTGTAATATCTGACCATGCGCCCCTTCTAATAAAACCAGGAAATACCAGGTGTTCCTCCCACCAGGCGGCTTTGGAGACTGAATTCCCTTTTTCTACATGACGAAACATTTACAAAATGTATCTCTGACCGCAAGGGCAAAACAACTCATTAATGGAGTGACAGGGGGTAATGGCGAGATGGTCTCTGATCAGCAACAGATAACTGATACATACCTTTAGGTGCTATTAAAATAGCTTGTATGCTTCTAATAATACATGTAACTCTGCTCTTCTTTCTGATTTCTTTAGAGACCTGCATATACCAGCTCTGTCTCCCGATGAGGCCTCAGCCTTGGACTCACCTGTACAGCAGCAGGAGATTTTGGCAGCAATTAAATCTCTACAATCTCCAAGTCACAATCTGCCTAAATACTTATTTTCTATAAGTATATATTATAAGTCTTCCTGTCTACATCCCAAATGCATATTTCAAAACGCTTGATTCAATAATCACATCATTCATTTGGAATGGCAAAAGGCCACGTTTGCGTAAAGAACATCTGCAGAAAATGAAACAAGATGGCGGTTTGGCTCTTCCAAAATTTTGTCATGACTAATGGGCTGCAAATCTGCATTGTTTATTCTTCTGGGGGCACTACACTGGTAACAATGGGCCTGGCTGGGTGGAGATGGAGGGACTCTTCTGATTCCCTGTCGCTGCCAGCTATAATTGGTGCATCAATTCCGCTGCCTAAAAATCCAATAATTAGCAAACCTGTTGTGCAAAATGATATCAAAATATGCATTCAATTTCAAAAACACTTTGTTTTTTTTAAGGATGTTTGTTAACCCCAATGGCAACCAACCATTTTTTTCCCCACCATCAGTGCTGGATTGGTAGGTGGCAGCGACTGGACTGAAGTCTTTTGATGATTTATTTCTTGACAACAAATTTGCATCTTTTCAACAGTTGTCTGTTATATATAATTTACCAGCCTCTCATATTTTTTAGATACTTACAGGTCTGACATTTTATTTCAGGTTCCATCCCGGGGTTTCCTGATAGACCTTCTAACAACATGATGGATGAAGTGATGCGTTTTAATCCCACCAAAAAAAAGGCCATATCTACCATCATTAGGATGATCTCACGTTTAGTTTCCACCTCTATGTCTAATATCAAGAAGTTCTGGGAGCAGGACCTACAAATCAGCATCAGTGAGTCAGACTGGGACAGCGCTTTGAGAAAGGTTCACACATCTTCAATGTGTGCAAAACATAGCCTACAATTTAAAGTGGTACAGCGGGTACATTTTCCCAAAAAACTGGCCAAGATTTATCCTCAAATTGACCCTACCTGCGATCGATGTAAGTCAGCAGAGGCCACTCTGATTTACATGTTTTGGCATAGTCCCAAAATACAACAATTCTGGGGAGGTGTCTGTGAAGCAATTACTTGTGTACTTGGAACCAGAATAACACTCAATCCATTATTATTTTTGGTGTTGATCCACGTCAGGGCACGATGATATGTTTCCAGATCAAACTCTCGTCCTAGCAGGAGACGAGTACAAAATGACTGGATTTCGCTTGTTGTTGGCGGTGAGTGCAGTGAGCGGAGTGGCAATGGTTGCAAACTGTGGCACAAACCGTCAGTACCATCCAGCTAACCCAAGAAAGGACCGCACCTCTTTCTTTGTGCGTGGCCTCGGAGACTTCAGAACAGCCTCGACCTTGTCGACCTGAGGCCTCACCTCCCCTCGACCCATCTGGTAGCCGAGGTAGCGTGTTTCCTGCCGAGCCCACTCACATTTTGCCGGATTCAGCATTAGACCGGCTCGCTGGATCTGCTTCAGAACTTGGGAGAGGTGTCGGACACAAGATAGGGTTGGTCTGCAACAGTCACGGTAACCTCCACAGTAGGATAGGGGTGGCGGTCCCCGTGCACACACAAAATGTCCACTGTCTTGCCATAGTCCATACTGCTAACTGGCACTGAGCTACGTTTAATCAAGGAAGTGAAACTACCAGTGTCCAGCAACGCAGTAACCTCTTGGCCATTAATTAGTACATTTTTACAGCGTTGTACTGCACCGTCAGTCTCACTAGCGCCCTCTGGTCTTGGAGGATAGCACGCTCCGCTAACTTTAGCTTTACGGACTGGGCAAACTGAGGCTTTGTGCCCAGGCTGTTGGCAGGAAAAACAAATAAACTCCTTACCAGGTCCTTGCTGGTTTGGGGCAGAATTGATGGTACATGACAGGTCTTGGTTGGTCTCACATCTGGCAGGTCTTGGAAGAAAATATTGAGCTGGTGCACGCTGGGATGTTGTGGTTAACCGGGCAGCAGGTCCTCTTTCCGAGCGTTGAGATACTGCACGGCCAACTTGGCAGCGGTGAATCCGTCGGCTAGCTCATGTTCCTTCACCCATTTCCTCACTTCAGAGGGAAATACCGCAGAAGCTGCTCCATGATGATCGCTTCACCAATTTTCTCCCTGGAGCGTGAGGCGGTGATAGGTCTCCATGGGGCTTTCACCATGTGGCAGAGTGGTGGAGCGAAACAAGGTGAACAAGTTTCAGGTGAAATGTCAAATTTTGCCAGCAGGGCTGCTTCAGGGCCACGTAACAGTGGGCTCTCTCTTCACCCATAGCAGAGTAGGCACCCCTTCCACTCTCTCAAAATCAAACAGTTTCACAATTTCTATCAATGACTCCACTGTCCTCCCCTCAAGTCAAGAGTCTGGGTGTCATCCTCGACAGCACCCTTTCTTTCCACTCCACATCAACAACATCACTCGTTCTGCCTACTTCCACCTTCGCAACATCTCTCGTCTCCGTCCTTCTCTCACTCCTCACACCACAGCCATACTTGTCCATAGTCTAGTCACCTCCCGGATCGATTATTGTAACTCTCTCCTCTTTGGTCTCCCCAATAAATCCCTCCAGAAACTGCAGCTTCTCCAAACTCTGCAGCCCGCATTATCATCAGGATGCCTCCTCCGCCATCACATCACCCCTATCCTTCAACAACTTCACTGGCTGCCCATAAAACAACGGATTCACTTCAAAATGATCCTAAATACTTTCAAAGCTATCCATAACCTGGCTCCAATCCTACACCACATAACTCAGTCACTCCACACACCATAACTCAGTCACTCCAACACCACATAACTCAGTCACTCCAACAACACAACACATAACTCAGTCACTCCAAACCACATAACTCAGTCACTCCAACACCATCATCCAGTTCTGTACTGTGGGTTTTATTCTGTTGTTTTATTCTGTTGTTTTATTCTCTTGTACAGTGTCCTTGGGTGTTCTGAAAGGCGCTTTTAAATAAAATGTATTATTATTATTATTATTATTATAACATCATCAATCTCCGTGGGACTTCCATGGAACACCGACCTCTGTCCACCAGGTGTTGGCAGTCCCATCCTTGGGCTGCTGGCTGTCATCGATGTTGGGGTAAGCGACCTGTGATGTGTAGGCAGGTTTGGCGCTGGATGAGGTCTTCTTGGAGCTGGCTGAGAAGTGGATGCAGATTGACCCACACGCTCCACAGCAGCAGGAAGAGAGGCTCTCCAGTTTGGCCAGCAAGCCTTCTTCCCGGCGCTGCTGTCCTGCGAGAAAAGTTCTCATCAGCGCCACCATGTCCTGACCTGGTTCGAGATGTTGGGCCTGGTTTCTCCTCCCACTCTTTATCCTCATCTGTCTCCAATACTGGATCTGGAGCTCCTGCCCCCTCTGGCTGTCGCTCACGGCCTTGTGACCTTAGACCGGTGTGCTTTGGTTGGCGAGGACCTTTCTTTCGACTTGCCATCATTCAAAATAGGTGAAGTTGAATTCCAAGTGCTCAGGTGCTATTAATTGTGCCAATCTCCAAGTGCAACAATGGTGCAAATATTTACAGTGAAAAAGAGCAGTGTCCAAAAATACATATATCCAGCGTTACAATGTTCCAACGTAAAGTTCAGCTTTAACTTTACCTATCCAAGTCTCAATCTCTCTTGCTCCCATTCAGCACCCCTGTTACCTGCACTGTAACCAGTGACCGACTGACTCCAGACCAAAAGCGGCTCCCCTTATTCTTCACTTGCCCCTCCCACTGAGCAAAATACACAGATAATGAAAACCGAAAATAAATGTATAACAAATGTGTGTGGCATCTTCCTACGAAGCAAGAGCAAGTTAATACATATTAATGTTCAAAATAACACAAAAGAAAGGCGTAAAACTCTGGTTGCATCTTGCATGTCACATGGTCAGCACCACAGCGCGAACAGTGCTTATTTAACCTACCAGGAAGTACTGGCTCGGTTTCGGTCCAACGCACCGCATCGGAGGAGCGAGGCTGCAAATCATGGGTCATGGGTATGATTAAGAATTATTCTAACATAAGAATTATTCGCGCAAGTGTGCACCCTTGGCGAATTAGTGTCAGAGGAGTACGGGGAAGTATGTGAATGATGCGTGTGGTGCGAATGAATGAAACAGGGGGGGGGGAATGAACGAGTGTGTATTGGTCTGTGCGAGCGGGCATGAACGGGCTCCGCACTTGTACAAACGGAGACTACAACCTCTGACGGACTGGCTCCATCACAGAATTTTTTTTTTAAAATACGGGACAGGCAAAGTAACACAATCTTAACCAAACAAGACCAAATCCAATCAGCATTTGAATGCTTCTATAAAAGATTTTTCCATAACATTTCAAGAGATAAAGAGAAAGATATAAATTCCTTTCTGGACACCCTCAATTTGAAGAGCAAAACAAAAAATTGGGAGCTGAAATAAGAGTGTGGGAAATTCAAGGTGCAATCAAAAGATTAAAGAACACTAAATCTCCGGGGAGTGATGGTAGTACCTCAGAGTACTACTAAGCTCTAAAAGTTTGCTTTCAACAACATTTAACCGGGCACTGAAAAATCCTCTCCGAATTGGAAAGAAACCATCATATCTCTAATAACTAAAGAGGGGAAGGACCGATTGGATTGTGCCTCATATAGACCCATTTCTATTCTTACTATGGATCGTTTATACACCTCAATTATCTCCAAAAGAATGGAATAAATTCTCCCAAATTTATTTCACAATGATCAGACAGGATTTATTAGTAGACGACAAACACAAGATAATATAAGATGATCTTTACACATAATGAACCATATACAAAAACAACAAAACAAAGCTGTGGTCAATAGTTTGGATGTTGAGAATGTTTTTGAGTCTGTTATCTGGCCTTATTTTTTTTGAAGTGCTAAATAAAATTTCAAATAGATGACTTGATTGTAAAATATATTGGGGCTCTTTACTATGGTCCAACATCAAAAATTACTATCAATGGTCATCTGACAGATTCACTGACTCTTGAAAGGCAGGGCTGTGCTAGGTCCCCCCTCCAGTTTGCTTTGTATTTGGAACCACTGGCCCATTATTTAAGACAATCAAAAACAATTCACGGTGTTACAATTGATGGAACAGAACATAAAATTGCCTTCTATGCAGATTATGTTCTATTATATTTGACCAAAGCAGAAATCTCCATACCTAATGTGATTCATTTTCTACAAAAAATGTGTTAGATGTCTGTTTACAAATTAAATGTACATTCAACTGAAATCCTCCATTGTTGGGGAACCCGTTTGCCCTTTAGAAAGACCTACCATTGAAGTGGTGAACTGAATCACTGAGATATTTAACTGTGGTCCGCCATAGAGACCCATCGACAAGTTTGGAGAAAAATTATACCCCTCTTTTCAATACTTTAAAAAAAGACCTCAAAAGTCAAAGGATTGAAAATATAAAAATGAATGTTTAGCCCAGATTTCTCTATCTGTTCCAGATGCTCCAGATTTCCCTCCCCTATCGGCTGTTTGATGGAATAAAACAATCTCAAGATTTAATTTGGAAGGCAGGAACCTTGAATCAAATTTAAAACTCTACAATTATCAAAAGAAAATGGAGGCTGGGGTTTACCATGTCTGAAACATTTTAATTTCAGCTCAAATCAGAGCGTTGTAAATATTGAGAGTAATGTTGTCCCTGGGGTTCCTGTACAAGCCTTACAGACAGATGACAAACAGTTGAGTCATTTGGAGAAAGTTAAGGATCCCTGGGTTACACATGGGTTTACAACATGGATCTAATAAAAACATACAAACTAAACCGAATGATTTATGACCAAGGTTTTAAACCACATAATCAGCCAAATTAAGTTAGAAATATGACTTGAAATTATTAATGCAGTATTAAAATAAATGTGATTTTTTTGGAGTCTCTCTTACATTTTGATGTATTAATGCCACTACCTTTGTTCTAAAAGGTCTGTACTGTCCAGACAATGATTACAATAATCAAAATATGACTAGTCACGTTTAGTCGATTAGGCAAGTTACTTTGTAGAGCACATTTCGTACACAAGGTAATTCAGAGTGCTTCACACAACAGGAAAAAAATGCATTAAAATCACAAAGACATGACAGAGATCACAAAACCTTCCTCTCCTCCTCATCCAATTTAACAATTTTTGCCAACATGGATCATCCATTGCTTTAGATTGATTCCTTCCCATGTTTGACCGTCCCTAGACGTCAGCTTTTGTTAAACTAATTGTCCCAGACAAAACTTGACCAAAGCTTTTAGTGTTAAAACTGGCTCTTGATCAGTGGGTTGGTGCTCCAGGCTCTTCCTGGACTTTGGACTGGATGTTTGAGTCATGGACTTTTTTTTGTGGAATAATGCTGCAGTACCAATAGGCACAAGGACAGCAGAGAGTACGCTTCCTCGCTACAGCTCAATTGTCCACAACACAGAGGCCATTTTCTCTGTTGCAGATATTCGGGTTGAAGCTGAGTGAGTATCTCTGATGGCCAGATAAAACAAGGCTCGCTCTGCCCTATCTAGGTCAGGGCCAGGGACTCTCCCAATTTCCACCTCCAACCGACTGTTCGATGAGTGGAATAAAACAATCTCAAGATTTGTATGGCAAGGCACTACAAATCTACAAAACTACATATCTGGTTAAAAACTCTACAATTATCAAAAGAAAAAGGAGGCTGAGGTTTGCCTTGTTTGAAAAAATTCACGTGCAGGCCTTACAGGCAGATGACAGATGGTCGAGTCATTTGGAGGAGCTGGAAAATTGAAAGAACTAGTCAAAGCATATAACCTAAAGAAAGATGTTAAAATGTTTTTGTCTTTTCAAATTTATAACACAGAGAACAAACTCAGTGAAAGGAAACAAGACCAGAGAGAGAATAGACATAAATACAAATCAGTAGACAATCAACCAGACAAAAAAAGAGAAAAATCACAACACCCAAAGAAAAAATCCCATTTCGTCCATATTCTGTCAAACGTTTCAAATTTAAAGTTAGGTCTGAATGTAATCCATTCCATTTTACGAATGCCCATTATAATGTTAGTCCAGTCCTTGATCGTCTGTGAATTTTGTATCATCCATTTGATCAGAACCTTTTTCGATGGTTCAGAAATAGCTGCTGGTTGTGTCCATGGCAGGAGTCCTGAGGCCAAAATACAGTTCGTAATCCAGTGGGATGGTGATGTCATAAATTGTCTGTAAAACTTTATTGATCTTGGTCCAATAATTGTGAACAACAGGACAATCCTAAAACACATATGATAGTGGTTTGCCTCTTTCTGCCACAGTTTCTGCCACAGCTGCATTTCCCTGTGAGTAAATGTAGTTGATGATGTAATCATTGACTGAGGTTCGTGAGCGGGACCCCGCCTCAACCTCCTACTCCTCCAGCAACCACGCCTCCACTCTTTATCCACACCTCTAATTACCCAGAAGCCCTATTTATACAGGCCTATCCCTGCATCTGTTGTTGTCTTTGCTCTCTCGACAGAGAGACAATCAGTCAGCGAGCGCATTCGTTTGGACAAGAATCATGAGCCGTTAGTTTCAGACCTGCTCCCAGTCTCAACTTTCAGTCGGTTGTATCTCCAGTAGTCACGTTCCCAGATGACTCGCCAACGTAGGTCCCCTCTCCGCCGCGCACACACACGCCGCCCTCTACTCCATAGCCCACGTGCTCTCCTTCTCGCTCTTCTCCTCCTCAGCCAACCGGCCGCACCGTGGGTTCAGTTCGCGCCACGCATGCTTACGTCGATCCGCGCCAGCAACCACGCCAACGGCAGCCAAGCTTACACCGATCCGCGCCAGCAACCACTTCAACACCAGCCTCGCTCGCCCAGAGTCCCTCTCTAGAGCCAGAGGGCACAGGGATGCCTACTCCAGAGCCACCGGGCACCGGGATGCCCCTCTGGTATCCTTCAGTCTCTCCTTTGACCCTCTTCAAAGGAGCCTCGCACCTCATTCGATCTCTTTCGACTCTTCATTCATCCCTCCCTCATTCATCACTCATCGGGAAGTCGTCTCTCTCCAGAGCTGTCGCCGGGCACCGGGATGCTCTATCAATTATCTCACATCCCTCTTTCGACCCTACTCTGTTCATCAACTCTTCTCTCTTACAGGCTAACTCGACAATCTCAATCATTCTTCCTCCAGCTGCCAATTCAATAGCTCAGGTTTCCTGTTTCCTTTTCAGAGGAGACATCTCTCAGCGTGCACCTCAACTCATCGTGCATCAATTGATGCATCGAAGACCGCTCAGCGCACTCCAGCCCCTTCTTACTCATTCCAGCTGCCATACACATTAGACAGTCCTCAAGCACTTGGTTTCTCTACCAGGCATTCAGATCATCCTACAGACCAGGAATCTGCATCTTGTCTTTATGATGAATAACTTTAATGCACCTCAAGTCAACACACAGAAGTAGCAGACTCACGCGTTTTAAAATTTTCATGCGACCATCGAACTCCTCAGAACGATTCTTTTTCTTGTTTCAAGGTTTCAAGGGAAGAAAGCTCGTTCCGTCTAGTCTGACAGGTTCTCATGTCCGTTCGAATTACACCCACTATCGTTCCAGACATTCTTTTGGGGGTTCGATTAGTCAGAAGGCACTCATTCGACAACAACTCTTTAGTAGATCAGTAAGGAATATTCTTTACGCCGTACCTCATAGTTCTCAAGACTCGTAGTCTACTCTCCTCCATCAATCCATCACCCGCATTGCTTGCACTCGAGTCTCTATAATCAGCCAATTTCAACTCTCAATTCGCTGTCCCAAAAATCCGATGCTCAGCACCGAACTTCGACGACCGTCCTAATTCCTCTTCTTCGATCTTCAGGAACTATCTAAATCAGACTACCCTCTCATCTATCTTTCGTTCCACTCATTCCCATCCCATCCAGCTCCCCATTAAGTTCCCTCATCCATCGCTCATAGTGATTTCATTACTATCTGCAGTTTGTAATCTCCTTTATAAGGATAAGTATCCTGTTCTCCTCAACCTTTCTCTCTACTCCGGAGCAAGGCGACCACCATGTAATCCACACTGTTTAACGATTGCCTGTCCGAACATCAACCCCATTACTCTCGCACCTCATTCATACCCATGCCGATGGATACCCATCGGCTACCCACGAACACATTGTCTTTATGCCATCCATTTGACTTGAGACTGTATTACCGCACCGCTAACTCTATCACACTCACCTTCTCTCCGTATCTTTCAATTCATCATAAAAACGTTCAAAACTCTATTCAACTGCACCTGTATTAATCCTCTTCTCCAGTAATGCTTTTAGATTCCATCCACCTACTCTTCAGGGAGAGCCCTCGACAATCCAGCTCCTCTTCTCTTGTGCCACTCAGTGGACATCTTCATTTTCAGCCAGGCTTTATGTTGAGATCCAGACTATCTTTGCTCATTTTAATCTTTTGGGGGTTCTGTATCGGCTGGGCTGATTACTCGAGACGGAGCCCCCATCCACAGTCTCTCTACCCAGCCAACCATCATCAATCCATCATTGAGCCATCATCAATCCATCATCATTATTATCAATAAACATTCTCTCATATTCTATTTGTTGTGGTGTGGTCCCTGCTAGTGAATGGGCACTTATTATTTAATAAGGTTATAAAGGGTTATAAAGAAAAGAGACACCAACAGAATTCCCTCCAAACATGTGATTTTGTGGTTCTCCACCCATTCTTCATCCTCCAGAACAAAGTGACCCTCTCTTTCCCATCTATCCTTAATATAATCAATAGAGTGGCTATTGAAATTGTAAATACTATATAATAATATAGTATAATTGAGATAGTATTCCCCTTGAAATATCTGATTTGTAAGCTTTAATAAAGTATTTCAGTAATTTGTTTAATTTAATTTCTTTTATATTAATAACTACTACTGTAAATACCTATAAAAGTCCTGTTTCTCTCAGCCAAAGGATTCTTTCAACTCATCAAAGCTTTTCAAACAATTCTCCTTTACAATCTGGTAAAAAACCTTTATATATTTTGTTGTTCAAACTTTCTGTTCAAACTGGTTTGAACTTTTTGTTCAAACCAGTTTAAGATTATAACATATTTGTTTAGTTTGTATGTTTTGATTTGCTCCTTCGATGTGGTAAGCACAGATTTCACCCAAGGGTTCTCCAAATCCTCCATACGACGCAACTGTTTATCATCTCCCAGAAAGGCATCACTCTCAACACTACTCTCAGTATTTTTCCACTGAGCTTCATATTCTGGGTCACACCAGTACAGCAATGTTCTGATCTGAGCTGAAATAAAGTAATTTTTCAGACAAGGCAAACCCCAGCCTCCTTTTCCTTTTGATAGTTGTAGAGTTTTGATACGGATACAGCATTTTTTTTGCCTTGCCATATCAATCTTGAAATTGTTTTATTCCACTCATCAAACAGACGTTTGGGGAATGGAAATCCCAAGAGTCAGGAACAGATTGAGAAATCTGGGCAAACCAATCATTTTTATGGTTTAAATTCTTTGACTTCTTTGACTTAGGTATGGGATAAGAGTCAATTTTTTTATGTTCCATTCCATCAATTGTAACACTGTGAATTGTTTTTGATTGTCTAATAAATTGGGCCAATGGTTCCAAAGCAAAAAGGAGGGGGGACCAGACACAGCCCTGTCACACCCCTCTTTCCAGAGTCGGTGGGTGTGTCAGGTGACCTTGATTTTAATTCTTGATGTTGGACCATCGTAAAGAGCCTCAATATTTTTTTATGATTAAATCGTTATATTTGAAATTTGTTTAGCACTTTACATAAGGCCAGCTAACAGAATCAAAAGCCTTCTCAGCGTCCAAACTAATTATTACAGGTTTGTTCTGTTGTTTTTGTACATGGTTCATTATGTATAAAGATCATGTTTTGTTATCTTGCTTTTGTTAGTCGATTTAATAAATCCTGTCTGATCAATGTGGATTAAATTTGGGAGTATTTGTTCCATTCTTCTGGACATAATTGAAGTTTATATATGTTAGTCCACATTCAGAATTGAGATTTGTATGTATGAGGCACAGTCTAGTCGGGCCTCTGTCATAACAGGCAAATTGAGGGTGTAAAATTTTTTTTTAAATTTCATCTTCTTTAACTTCTGAGATTTTAGAAAAAACGTTTTGGATAGAAGAATTCAAATGCTGCTAAATTTGGTCTTGTTTGGTCAAGTCTCTTATTTCAAGCTAGTTGTTTTTTGAGTTTCCAGCCTAATAATTTAGAAAATATTTTTTCCTTAAAGAAAGGATCATTAAGCAGACTGGCATCGAACCTTTAAAGTGTGTTTTTTCATCTTTCCTCCAAGTCTACAGTAATATAGATTGGAGCATAGCCCCTTAAATCCATTATTATTGAAAATATAGAAATAGTCTATTCTGGAATAGGTTGTATGTGGAATAGAATAGTGTGTATATTGACGTGTACTACTCCCTCCAGACGTCAATCATTCCTATATTCTTTATTAATTTATGGAATTTTTTATTTATTGCTCCTCCAGTCCCCCTCGAGTTTGACACGTCCAGCTTGAATGAGGAAGATTCCAATCACCGCCACAGATTAGGGTTCCCTCGGAGTGGTTTGCAATCAGGTCTATAATATTAGTATAGAGAAGGTGATATCACTCACATTTAATAGAGTAAAAACCTCTCCATTAATAGTTTCCTTAATCTGCCCTCTTTGTCTTTACATGTTCAAAAGCTATTTGGTTTGAAATCAATATTGCAACTCCCCTTTTGTGTTTGCCTACGTATGATGAATACGAATAAGTTGTTCCTTCAGTGTGTTTCTTGAAAATATAAAATGTAAATTTTGTTAGTATTTTTTATTGTTTGATTGGGTTCAATATGCTGTTAACATTAAAGGATGCTACTTGTAACACTTCCGATGCCATTTTCTAACTTTAAATTTCGAATGTTCTTAAACTCTCTGCTCGAACACAACATACAATTCCATGAACCACAGAAACACGAAACAGATGAAACATGCACTGAACCCGAAACCTGATCCTATAAAAGATTGTAAAGAGTTCAATTCAATTTAATTTATTTTTGTAATGCCCAAAATCACAACAGTAGTTGCCTCGAGGGGCGACAGTGGAAAACAAAATAAACAGTAAAGAGGAGGGAAGTCCATTCTTTATGAAGGACCCCCCTAAAGTCTCCCTGACTCCTGGAACCATTCGTCACAGAGAACTGACCACCATGCTCCTCCACTGCCCTCTACGTGTA
Source organism: Chaenogobius annularis (assembly GCA_015082035.1). Taxonomy (NCBI): domain Eukaryota; kingdom Metazoa; phylum Chordata; class Actinopteri; order Gobiiformes; family Gobiidae; genus Chaenogobius; species Chaenogobius annularis. The sequence goes on from BJKM01000626.1 coordinate 505,202, forward strand.
TTTTTCTATTTTCCCACAAATCCAATGTCCCAGATTTGGCACTTCAGTGACTGGATGCAATTAGATACAGACTTTATGTACAGCACAGACAACCAACATGGAGCGTAAAGTCTGATGTCAAAAACAAACAAATCACATCACTATCGTCAGTCACATCACTGTCGTCGTCAATCAACAGAAATGTATCACCATGTGACCACAGTCTGAACTCACATACCACTGTCGCTGTTCAATTCTCTGTGTTTTGCATCTTCCTTAGGAGCACCTCTGCTTCTCCTGGTGTTCTGAGTACGTGTTTTTAACCTTCAAAAGTCACCAGAAATGTTGCTGGGAAAGAAAACCCATATCTAATATTTCTCTTCCTGAGCTCTTCACAGATGTGGTGGAACTTTTCTTGTTGTTGACGAACCTCAAATGTGATATCTGGGGCAAAGAACACGCGCTTGCCTCCTTTAACTTTTGCTGCCTTCATGATGTTCCTTCACACGATTGTTAAGAAACCTCATCATCATGCCTCGTGGCTACTGGTCTTGTGCCATAACCACTCAACCACCGGGCAGCACTATTTATTGTTTTCATAGTTTTTTTTAAAAGAATAAACATAGAACACAGAAGAAAACAAGACCAGAGAGTGAAAATTAAAATAAGAATACAAATCGACATCAACTAAACATCAACAGAAACGTGGGACATTTACATTAAAATAAAAAGTCCATTTGGTCCAAAGTTTATCAAATTGGTCCATTTCCAAATTAGGTCAGAATGTCTTTTTTACCCCCATTTGTCTGACGTCTGTTCCTATGTCAGTCCAGTCCTTGATCGTTGGTGAGGTTTGTGTCAGCCATTTCTTTGTGATGGCCTTTTTTCCTGCTGTCAAAAATACCTTCCAAAGATACTCATTCCTTGCGTCCATGGCATTAGTTTTGAAGCCCAAATACATAGTTCTAAAATTGAGCGGGATGTAATGTCAAAAACAGTCTACAGTGCATTGTTAATTTCAGTCCAATATTTCTGGGCAACAGGACAGTCCCAAAACACGTGATAGTGGTTTGCCTCCTGGTGCCACAGTTTCTCCAACTTGTGAATAATGAGCACTTTGACATGGTGTTATGAAAAAAATTTAATTTTGTGTTCCACCACTGGGATGTAGACACATTATCTAGTGTTGTATACTCAAGACCGGTCTTGGTCTGGAAAGCGGCCTCCAGACCGTTTTTATAGGGTCTTGCTCTCGTCTTGGCCTCATCTCGGCATTTGGACTCTGTCTTTGTCTTGAGAGCTCTTGAACTTGGTCTTGTCACTTACTCGAAGGTTACATGTCTCAGATTGGTATTGGCTTTGTTTTGTACATTGACAATACATTTTATGTAGTATATTAATCTCATTTCTTCCTCACATGGTGGTACCAATATGTAAGACGTATTATGTTGAACTAGCTATTACATTGTGGACACCACTTGTGCAGTATTGTAGGTCATTGATGTTAATTATTATTCTTAGAGGGGCAACAGCTGAATCTTGTCTAGCAAAACATCAATAACCTACTCAGTTTCATTTTTTGAAGGGAAGTTCTCAAATCAGTGACTAACTATATAATTCAATCACTAAACAGAATGATTTTGGGTGTTTTAACATACATAAAATTCAACGCAATTAATTATAGAAATAGATTTGATTGTAGTCATCTGAATATTGTTTTTAGAAAAACAAAATGTTTCGACTCTCATCAAAGATTCATTCTCAATCTGTATATCTAGTCTGAGAACTCAGATATTTAGCCTACGCTGAGTAAGCTCTGCCCACCGGGTGGAACCTCACGATAATAGCCTGTCCTGTTTGTCTATTTGTCAGTATTGTTTTTAAGTTTCACTTAAACTAATTTTCTTTGTTTCCCTAACAACCCTGTAATGGGCCATAGAAATCCTATTTTTAGCTGCTGCAGTTCCCACATCGCTGAAGAGTACCTGATTAACATGGGGCTTATGTTGCCCCATGGTTTCAAAATGCTGTTGTATATTACGTATTAAACTTCCATTTCTGTTTAAAGAGGGGTTTTCTTTTTTTTTCTTTTTTTTTACAAAAATTGCCTCCTTAACTCCTCATTCAAACCATCTCCACCTCACTGTCTTCAATAGAGTGGTTTGTGGCTTTAAGATGAAGATGCACGGCGCTCTGTGGTCCTGAATTCACATGTCTGCTGTGTTTCTAAAGCCTCTTGTGAAGTGGCTGTTTAGTCTCACTATGTAATGCTCTTTACAGCTTTCTTCACTGCATTGGATAGAATACACTACATTGTTCTGTCTTTGTGTAGGCATCTTGTCCTTAGGGTGAACCAGTTTTTGTTGCCTGACCTCTGAGGCAGTAGCAGCGGTGAGGACGAGACTGCAGGAAGACACCACCTACGGGAAAGGACCACAAGCTGACACCTGAACATATCTACAGAGTACAAGACATCTGTCTGAACACTACATACTTTCAATTTCGGGAACACTTCTATTTCCGGTTGTGCCATGGGCTCTCCTGTCTCTCCTATCGTGGCCAACTTGTACATGGAGCAGTTTGAGAAGAAGAAATTGTCCTCCTTTTAAGGCACTGCTCCAAGTCTTTGGTGACTTTGGTGACATCTTAATCTTAAAGCCACAAACCACTCTTTTGAAAACAGTGAGGTGAAGACTCTAAGCAAGCAAATAGATGGATTGAGTTAAGGAGGCCAATTTTGTAAAAAAAAAAAAAAAAAGCGAGAGAATCCCTCCTTAGACAGGAATGGAGGTTAAAGGTTAAATTTATCCGGAATATACAGCAGTATTTGAAGCCATGGGGTGACATCAGCCCTGGCCATTCAGGTGCTAATCAGGTAATCATCATTGATGAGGGGGCTGCAGCCAACTAACAATAATGTCATGAGATCCCAACCAGTGTGCAGGGCTTATGCAGCCCAGAGTAGGATAAATATCCAGACTACGGGGAAATCTTAATTACATTTAATGCCAGACTCTGCAGGTTTTAGCCACTTTTTGGATCAGTCTTACGAGTCCAATGAAAGGCCCAGCTCTGACAAAAGTCCTGAAGACGTAGTTCCCTTAAATGTGGGTCACAGCCTCCTCTGGCTCTTTGGGTCCTTAGAGCCGTCTGTAGTGTGCTGAACTTTGTGCAGGGTTTAGCGTTTGAAGATGTTGAACGGTCCAACGAAGCAGGTACGGCTTGAGGTATTTTCAGGAGCAGATTTATATATCTACTGACTTTTCACAGCCGATCACCTTCTCAGCAGACTCAACGCACAATGCGCTGAAGTTTCTGTTTGTCCCTGGCTGTGGCTCCAGCAGAGGGCGCTGTAGTCTCTGTTTGTCCTTGGCTGTGTGGCTCCAGCAGAGGGCGCTGTAGTCTCTGTTTGTCCCTGGCTGTGGCTCCAGCAGAGGGCGCTGTAGTCTCTGTTTGTCCCTGGCTGTGGCTCCAGCAGAGGGCGCTGTAGTCTCTGTTTGTCCCTGGCTGTGGCTCCAGCGTACCACACGGTGATGGAGGAGGTGAGGATGGACTCAATGACGGCCGTGTACAACTGCACATCATCTGCACTGGCAGCTTGGCTTTCCTCAGCTGCCGCAGGAAGTACATCCTCTGCTGGGTCTTCTTGATGAGGGAGCTGATGGAGGGCTCCCACTTGAGGTCCTGGGTGATGGTGGTGCCAAGGAAGCGGAAGGGGTACCTCATACAATGATGAGTGACAATGAAACACATGAGATGCTGGATCAGACTTTGCCCGAAAAAACAAGGTTTGCGTCAGGTGCTGGGGAACCAGAGTACCTTGATGACAAATGGGCTACTGGAACAAAGTGAAAAGGGGCGAGATGTGAGAACAAGGCTCTGTTGGAATGCTATTACTCAAGTAACCCTCGTCAGAGGGGATATATGCAAAGGCAGCGGGCTGCATGGATACTTCAAAACCCACAATCAAAGCTGACGGCGAAACACCTAGTAGCTCAGTGTTCCAATATCCACAGACGGCAACTGCTATCACCGCTTGAGATTGACGAGGTACAACACTGCTGCGGTAAGGAGGGATGCCAGGTCAGAGGGGAAATAAAAACTTCCCAACCAGATATTGGGTACGAAGCCCCAATAGCGATCACACTGAACGAGGCAGCGACTGAGCTGAAATGTAACATCATGGCAAGAATGAATGCAAGACAACCCTGAAATCCCTTTCAACGGCTGAGTGAAATGCCATCAGAAATTCTCCTGGACGATATGCATACAGCATTGAGTACGATCCCTACCACAACCATCACTGAGACCAATGAGCTGATATACATCTCAGCAGCAGTGATCCAAGAGATGCTTGGCTATAAGAGCAACCATGGGAGCCATGAGAAACAATACACACCATGGAAACGAAGGTTAGAGGCTAAACTCAAGCATGCACGGAGAGAAGTGAGCCAGCTGACAGAGGCTGAGAGAGGTGCAATGAAAAAGAACCCAAGTAGAACAACCAGATGCCCAAACCTGAAGCACTCGAAACTGCCAAACAAAGGCTCCAAGCCTTGGCCAGCCGCCTAAAGAGGTACATAAGAGATAATGAAGCCAGACGAATAAACCGGCTGTTCACAATTCAACCCGCGAAAGTGTACGCGTAATGGCAGGATAAAAACAGCAGAGCAGACCCACCAAGGCTGGAAACTGAAAAAAATACTGGAAAAGTATATGGAAAAAGAGGCAAGGCAAGGCAAGGTAAGGCAAGTTTATTTGTAGAGCACAATTCGTACACAAGGCAATTCAAAGTGCTTCACACAACAGGAAAAAAATGCATTAAAATCACAAAGACATGGCAGAAATCACAATCTTAGTTCAAGACATAAAAGAGAAGAGTGCAAAGAAAAGCATTTCAGTCATATGCACAGCCCAAACAAAACAGTTTTTAGTTTAGATTTGAACATTGCCAGAGTAGAACCTGTCTCACATCCTCTGGAAGACTGTTTCCAGATTTTAGCTGCATAAAACTGAAACGCAGATTCCCCATGTTTAGTCCTGGCTCTGGGCACCAGCAGGAGGCCGGTCCCTGAGGTCCTCAGAGTCCGAGATGGTTCATATGGCACTAACATGTCCGAGATGTACTTTGGTGCCAGGCCATGGAGAGACTTGTATACAAGCAGACCTGCTTTGAAGTCTATTCTCTGAGCCACAGGGGGCAGTGCAGAGACCTGAGCACAGGACTAATGTGATCGTACTTCCTGGTTCTAGTCAGGACCCGAGCAGCAGCGTTCTGGATGTACTGCAGCTGTTTTACAGCTCGTTTGGAGAGGCCAGTGAGCAGGCCGTTACAGTAGTCTATCTACTAGAGACAAACGCATGGATAAGTCTCTCCAGGTCTGGTTTAGACACTATACTTTTGATTTTGGCAATGTTTTTTAGATGGTAAAAAGCTGCTGATGTGATTGATCTGACGTGGCTGTTAAAATTCAAATCTGAGTCCATTTATTACCCCCAGATTTCTAACTTGATGTGTAGGTTTTAGAGCGAAACTCTGGAGGTGACAGTTAACAATTTCTCTTTCTTTCTGTGGGCCAAAGACGATGATTTCAGTCTTGTCTGAGTTCAGCTGGAGAAAGTTGTTTTGCATCCACACACTGATCTGTTGGATGCAGTGACAGAGTGAATCCGCTGGTCCATATTCACCTGCCGTCAGTGAAACATAGATAGGACACATTCTCGCTGCGTATCAACTGACCTAACGGCAGCATGTAGAGGTTGAACAGAAGGGGTCCCAGGATTGACCCTTGGGGCACCCCACAGGTCAGGGGCATCTGGTCTGAGACACAGTTACCAATTTCGATAAAGAATTCCTGTCTTCCAGATAGGACTTTAACCAGTTTAGGGCAGTGCCAGTGATGCCCACCACAGTCCTCGAGTCTCTGTAAGAGGGTCCCATGATCGACAGTGTCAAAAGCAGCACTCAGATCTAACAGAATTAAGACTGAGGCTTTGCCCACGTCAGTGTTCAGGTGGATGTCATTTGTCACCTTGACAAGAGCAGTCTCAGTGCTGTGATGAGGTCTAAAACCTGACTGGAAAACATCAAATGAGTTGTTTATTAAGAGGAAATCAGTGAGCTGTTGGTAAACAACCTTTTCAAGGACTTTGCCCCAAAATGGCAGATTAGAGATGGGCCGGTAATTACTCAGTACTGCGGCATCAAGACTGCTCTTCTTTAGGAGAGGCTTTATGACCGCAGTTTTCAAAGACATTGGGAATGTTCCAGATTGAAGCGACATGTTAACTATGTGAGTGAGTGGTGCTAACAAACTGTTCAGCACAGACTTTAGAAATCTGGTGGGTAACACATCGAGGCAGCATGTAGATGAACTCAGGCTGGTGATGATCTCCTGGACAGTTTTGTCAGTTACAGGTGCAAAGTGAGTCAGCTCTAAGTGTGTAGGTGGTTTGAGGGTTATTTTTTTGCATTGTAGAATTGATAGCATTTTTAATGCCCTGAACTTTGTCATTAAAGAATAATGCAAACTCATTACACTTGGATGTGGAAATGAGTTCTAACGGCAGCTGAGCTGGAGGGTTTGTTCATCTGTTACTGTGGCAAACAGGACACGCGAGTTGTTACTACAGTTACCAATTATTTCAGAAAAATATCTTTCCCTAGTTCTACATAAAATGAGGTTGTACATGTATAACTTCTCTCTGTAAATCTCTTTTCTGAACCTGGAGCTTCGACTTGCGCCATTTTCGTTCGGCCCGGCGGCACTCCCTTTTCTGTGCCCTGACCAAATCATCATTTCTCCATGGCGCCTTCTGCTTATTTTTAACAATTTTAGCCTTCATAGGGGCAATGGTGTCGAGACCATTCAAAAACACTAAATGTAACAGAGTTCAACAAATCATTTACATTAGAACATGAGAAATTTTCAAAGTTTATCAGTTCCATAAACAGTTTTCCCCGTGCTGTCATTTATGTGTCTCCTCCGGACAATTGCAGGACCAGCTGGTGGTTTGGGGAAAACAGACAGGTCAAAGAAGACACAGAAATGATCAGACAGAGCAACATCGACCACATTGACGTTTGAAATATTAACCCCTTTTGTAATTAGAAGATCTAGAGTGTGCCCTCTGCTGTGGGTGGGGCCACTCACATGCTGAGTAAGACCGAAAGTTTCAAGGACAGCATGAAGCTCTTTAGCGTTTCTGTCACAGATATTATCAACATTGAAAGCACCTGTTATAACCAAACCATCAAAGTCTGTGCATACGACTGAAAGCATCTCAGTAAAATCATCAATAAAACTTTTGCAGTGCTGAGGAGGCTTGTATAAAACAATGAAGAGAATAGATGGAGACTGTTTTAGCACAATTTTAAAGGCTACGTACTCAAATGTTGAAAACACCCCAAAGGACAACCTGTGGGTAACTATTTCATCTCTAACAAAAGCACACACACCTCCTCCCTTTTTGTTTTCTCGTGTTTCAGATTCAAACATAAAGTTGGGTGGAGCAGACTCTATTAGAACTAAATTTCCTGTGTTTTTGTCAAGCCATGTTTCAGTTAAAAACATAAAATCAAGATTATAAGAAGAAATAAAATTATTAATTAAGAATGATTTGTTACATAAGGATCTGACATTTAGCACAGCAAGTTTCAGACTAGTTTCAGTGAGACTGGGCGTTATCTTTTTACAGGGAATATGAATCAAATTTCTCAGATTGGGCTAGTCTGACTTGCATTTTGTTTTCCCATCTGTGTGATGTTACTACAGAAATAGCACTAGGGGAGGCTGTTTTTACACAGGGCCCCGGGTTGGTTTGATTTTTATTATGACTATAAGTCCCGGCAACGCTGAGACCCAGTGCATCCTAGCTATGGGAGATACCAGGTGAAAGGCGAGGGGGGATAGGTGGGGGGGCTTTTGTTTGGTGCAGCGGGAGCCGGTGAGCGTTTGGGACCAGGTGAAAGGCGGGTGGGTTTTGGTGGGGTGATTTTTGTCTGTGTAGCAACAGTCAGGGGAGAGTTTCATCATCGTTGATATCAGAACTCTTGCTATATTAGGCGTGAGTGGAGCTGTCTTAATGCCTGATTTGATCAGATGTTCAAGATGGCTGGGAAGACCCCTGGGTGAGAGTGAGATGGAAAGGAGAGTGAGGAATCTGTAGTGGGAGTAGATATTGCAGGGGGAATCCAGGGCTGCTCTGAGGGCAGGGGCGATGGCGGGGATACTGCCAGGCCCGCCACAGATGGGTCCAAGGCCTTTGATGAGGACCGTGCAGGAAAGAACTGAAATGACTCCTGCGCTAGCCGTGGTGAAGATTGTTTGTGGTGCTGCTGCAGATGAGTCCTTTGCTGGAGGTGGTGGAGGTGATCGTGGAGCAGTTGGAGTTGAAGTCTTTGCTGCAGGTGGTGGAGCGGCTGCTAATAAATCCTTTGGTGGAGGCTGTGGTTGTGGTGCTGCTGATGTTGAAACTTTGGCTCGGTCTCTGGTTGATGGAGCAGGAATTTTTCTCTCATTCCTCTCTTCTCTAACTATAGCGGGAATTTTTCTCTCATTCCTCTCTTCTCTAACTATCTGCTCAGGACCCTGTCCAGGCCCAGTCCAATGCCTCAGAGCGTGGAGCAGGTTCTCTGTCAGTACCCTCACTCCACCTCTACAGAGGTGTGGGCCATTTCTCTTAAACAGGTCCTCTCGTTTCCAGAATAGATAGAAGTTCTCAATGTAGTGCAATTCTCTTGTTGCACACTCTTTTAGACAGCCATGTGTTCAGCTGAAGCAGCCGGCTAAACTTGTTTATCTTCCTATCGATGTTTGGAAGAGGTCCACTTATGAATGTTTTTATTTCCATTTTATCAAGCTCGTCGAATAACTCCAAGAAGTCTCTTTTTCAAAACTTCAGTCTCTTCGCGTCGTGTGTCCCCTGCGCCGCCCACGTGCACAATCAGCTGTTTAAACTCCTTTATATGTGGCCAAAACATTAGAAATACGTGACGTAATCTCAGTGACTGTGGCGCTGGGAAAAGAATGTGTTTTGATTTTTTTCATGCATCACGTGACTTATCGCACCATCACCAATCAAGACGGACTTTGACGTTAGGCACAGATTCTCTCTCTGTCTCTGTCTGCCTTTTCGCCACGTCATGTTTTACATTTTTCCCTTTGTTCATTTACTTCAGTCTTTGAAAGTGGTAAAAAAATCTGTTTGTAAGCTGTATTTCAGGTTGGCGTTACATTATCTTTGTATTGCTTTGGCTTCGAACCGCCTTTAGACAGTTTTGGAAACGAAACAGAGTCAGTCCGGTTTTAAATTGAAAGTTGCTGTTTTTCTTGTAAAAAATGTGGACTTCTTACCACTGGATGACACAGGGATTGTATCGTTCAGTCCTTTTTCAGATTCCAAAGCAAATATCCGTGCTTGTAGCTCATGAATTTCTTGTTGAAATTTCCAACAGCGTTTACAGGAGTTTGTTTCTCTTCTCAGAGAGACATGTTGCTGGTTCGTCAGATTTGTTGATTAAAACTCTAAAAATGTTCTTAAAATCCTTGGTTGACTTAAAAAAGTCATAACAAAAAATGTTTGGAAGACAAAAACTGATTTAAAAGCAAAATAAATAAGGAAAGCAGCTGAAGCAAGCAGGAGCAAGCAGGGAAGCGTCTGCACTCTTCGGATGCAGGAAGTAATACATAACAGCGATTCACAATGGCTGATGGATCTAAGCGTGGACCACAGCAACCTCCCTGAACAGAACCCAGTTACCATCACAGTGGCAGACATCCAAGAAAGAGTCTCAGGTATGAAAAACTGGACAGCACCGGGCCCTGACATGATTCACGCATACTGGCTAAAGAAACTCATAACACTCCGGGAGCGCTTGGCAGCACAAATGAACCAGTTGCTAAGAAATGGAACTCAGCTTAAATGGCTAGCCGAAGGGCGTGCAGTCCTGATCCTGAAGGATACCTCCAAGGGTACAGCCCCATCCAACTATCGGCCAATAACCTGTCTCTCCACAACATGGGAGCTCATGTCAGGCATCATCACGGAAAATATATGTGGGCACATGGATAAATACATGAGCAAAGCACAGAAAGGCATCGGCAAAGACCCCAGAGGAGTCAAACACCAACTCCTGGTTGACAGAACAGTCGCTCAAGACTGCAGAACCCGACACACCAATCTGTGTACTGCCTGGACTGATAACAAGAAAGCATATGACTCAATGCCACACATGTGGATCACTGAATGCTTGGAGATGTACAACATCAATAGGCCTCTAAGAGGCTGCCCTGTGTAGGGCTCTCACAGAGTAGGATATAAACAGGAGTTCTCAGACTTGTTTCATAGATTTAGAATGACTTGGATGAGAGTCGAAACGTTTGCTTCTTTTTCCTAAAACAGAGTCCAGATGCCTACAACAGAATCTTTTTCTACAAAAGACTGGCTATGGATATCACGATCAGTCCCCTCCTCTACATGGAGGACATCAAACTGTACGCTAAGAGCGAGCGAGACATCGACTCTCTGATCCACACGACCACGATCTACAGCGCTGACATTGGGATGTCATTCAGGCTTCAGAAGTGTAGTCGAATGATGACAAAGAGAGGGAAGGTAGTCCACACAGAAGGGGTCTCACTCCCAGAAGGAACAATAGCAGACATTGAGGATGGCTGCAAGTACCTTGGAATACCACAGGCAAAAGGCAACCTCGAAGAGGTAACAAGGAAAGCAGCAACAGCCAAATACCTACAACGAGTAAGGCAAGTCCTAAGCCAGCTCAATGGCGAGAACAAGTCCCGGGCAATAAACAGCTATGCCCTGCCAGTGGTCAGATGCCCTGCAGGAATAATAAGGTGGCCAAAGGAAGAGCAGACCACTGATGTTAAGACGCGAAAGCTGCTCACCATGCATGGAGGGTTCCACCCAAAATCCAGCACCCTGAGACTGTACACTAGCCGTAAGGAAGGAGGCCGTGGACTAGTGAGCGTGAGAGCCACTATCCAGGATGAAACATCCAAGATCCACAAGTACATCAAGGACAAGCCCCCAACAAATGACGTGCTCAGTGAATGTCTCTGGCAATGGGGAACAGAGGATGATCCATCCGGACAAGAACCTACCGCCACAAGAACAGTTTCTTTCCCTCTGTCATCAACCATTCATTGCACTGTTCACTTTCTCCACTACATCTGTAGATTTAACTGTACATTTTTTTAATATACCGGTACTAAGTCTATTTTTATCTTATTAGTATGTTTAATTTGATTTGATACATCATGCTTTTATTATTGTTCATTGTTGAATGTTGCACCGAATCACCAAAACAAGTTCCTAGCCTGTGAATTTTGTTCATTGACAATGGCAATAAACCTTTTCTGATTCTGATTCTTACTCTGATAATATCGGAACTATCGAGCTTGTCTAGTGGAATTGCACAAGGGCCAGTTCTGGGTTTTATTTCTGCTGTACTTAATGGCACTGGGCCAGATTATTCATGATTTTGGAGACGTGGCTTATCACCTGTATGCGGACGATGTGCAAATGTATTTGTTCATTCAATGATTATGAGTTTCATATTTTTAGTTGTTTGTCGTCCATTCAAAATTGGCTTACTGCAAACTACCTTCAGTTAAATGCTAACAAGACTGAAACTCTGATTATTGCTCCCCAAAACAAAATTCCTCAGATCAAACAACACCTTAGTTCTCGTGGCTCCTCTGCCAAAGACAGTCTCAGAAACCTCAGGGTCATATTTGACCAGGCCATGTCATTGGAAACCCACTCAAAACAGCTGGTCAATAATAGCTTTTATCCTCTGAGGAATATTTCTAAAATCAATTCTTAAAGATGTGACCATTAGAGAAACACCTATATATTTTATTCCCCATCAGTCTAAATGTGTGTGCAAGTGAGTGAGTGAGTGAGTGAGTGAGTGTGAGAGTGTGTGTGTGTGTGTGTGTGTATGTATGAAAGTCGGAGTAGTAGAGAGTGATTACAGTCATAGGTACTTTAACCAAATGCACTTTAGTATTAGATTCATGTTCCTTTATATTTTATCATGTCTTGTCTGATTATGTCTGCTCTATCTCTTTTACTATGTTGTCATGACTTAATCTGTGTGTGCCTTATACTGTTGGTTTACAATTGTCCGGCCAGTTGACTCTGTTGATTCCTTTAAAATGCAACTGAAGTCGCATTTGTTCAGAAAAGCCTTTAATTGACTGGGTTTTATTTTGTTATTGTTGCTATAACGATGTAAATTATATTGTACCTTCTCTTTGTAAAGCACTTTGTGATTTTATCTGTGAAAAGCACTATATGAATAAAGTTTACCGGTTCTCCCAGCCAGGCCAGTCCAGATAGTTAGCTCCATTCTTGTCATCCATTTTTTTGTTCTTGCTTTTCTGCTGTTGCAGGGGACCGATCCCGTCCTCCTGTTGCGCTGGTCCTTTGCTCCTTTTCAGCAAAAATCTGGAACAGTCTTCCTGAAGATGTGAGACAGTTTCTACTCTGACAATGTTCAAATCTAAGTGAAAAACAATTTTGTTTAGCTGTGCATATGACTGAAAGGATTTTCTTTGACGTCTTCTCTTTTATGTCTTAAACTGTTTTTGTGATTTCTGTCATGTCTGTGATTTTAATGCATTTTCCCAGTTGTGTGAAGCACTTTGCCTTATGTGCCAGTTGTGCTCTACAAATTCTTCATATTCAAGAGGATATTAAATTTCTTGATTTTATATTCCTTGCTCTTCCTATACAGTGCTTTGTATGGAATTTGAATTTGTGTACAATCCATCACTCTATTGAAAACGTCTTCTGGGTCAATGCTCGTTCTTTTATTCTGCAAAAATCTTTTCTGTTCTTCTGGATTAGTTTGTATCAGACTTCTTTTCCAGGTCTTTTCTGTTCTGTGCCATTTTACTGGTGGTTTAATTTGTTGGCTCTTGAAGGTTCTTCCTGTGGTTGGCTAATTTCCTGGCAGTGTTCAAATTGCCCCTCCCTGAACCGACACCTTAACGTGGTGGAGGGGTTTGAGCGCCCGAATGATCTCAGGAGCTATGTTGTCCGGGGCTTCAAGCCCCTGGTAGGGTCTCCCAAGGCAAACAGGTCCTGGGTGACGGGTCAGACAAAGATCGGTTCACAAGCCCCCTATGACGAAAAAAAACCAAGGCCAGTTACGTCGCCCGGTATTGGCGTTACCGGGGCCCCACCCTGGAGCCAGGCCTGGTGTGGGTGCTCGACGGCGAGCGCCTGGTGGCCGGGTCTTTCCCCACGGGGCCCGGCCGGGTGCAACCCAAACGAGTGACGTGGGGCCGTCCTCCCGTGGACCCACCACCTGCAGGAGGATCCGTAAGGGGCTGGTGCAGAGGGATCTGGGCGGCAGTCGACGGCAGGGGCCTCGACGACCGGATCCCCGGACGGAGAGACTAACTCTGGGGACATGGAACGTCACCTCACTGGGGGGGAAAGAGCCTGAGCTTGTGCGGGGAGGTTTGAACGGTTCCGACTAGATATAGTCGGCCTCACCTCCACGCACAGTTTGGGCACTGGAACCCATCCTCTCGAGAGGGGCTGGACGCTCCACTTCTCTGGTGTTGCCTGCGGGGAGAGGCGGCGGGCTGGCGTGGGCTTGCTTATTGCCCCACAGCTCAGCCGCCATGTGTTGGAGTTTACCCCAGTGAACGAGAGGGTCGCGTCCCTACGCCTTCGGGTTGGGACAGGTCTCTCACTGTGGTGTCGGCCTACGGGCCGAACAGCGGTGCTGAGTACCCGGCCTTCTTGGAGTCCCTGGGGGGGTACTGGACAGTGCACCGACCGGGACTCCATTGTTCTACTGGGGGACTTCAACGCCCACGTGGGCAACGACAGTGACACCTGGAGAGGGGTGATTGGGAAAGAACGGCCCCCCGATCTGAACCCCGAGCGGTGTTCAGTTATTGGACTTCTGTGCTAGTCACGGACTGTCCATAACGAACACCATGTTCAAGCACAAGGGTGTCCACCAGTGCACGTGGCACACAGGACACCCTAGGCCGGAGGTCAATGATCGACTTTGTTGTCGTGTCATCTGACCTCCGGCCGCGTGTCTTGGACACTCGGGTAAAGAGAGGGGCGGAGCTGTCAACCGATCACCACCTGGTGGTGAGTTGGATCCGCTGGCGGTGGAGGAAGCCGGACAGACTTGGCAGGCCCAAGCGTATAGTGAGGGTCTGTTGGGAACGTCTTGCGGAGCCCGCTGTCAGCAGGGTCTTCAATTCACACCTCCGGGAGAGCTTCTCCCAAATCCCGGGGGAGGTTGGGGACATTGAGTCCGAGTGGATCATGTTCTCGACCTCCATTGTCAATGCGGCTGCTCGGAGCTGTGGTCGCAAGGTCTCAGGTGCCTGTCCGCGGCGGCAACCCCCGAACCCGGTGGTGGACACCGGAAGTAAGGTATGCCGTCAGGTGGAAGAAGGAGGCCTATCAGGCCTCTTTGGCTTGTGGGACTCCTGAGGCCGTTGAGGGTATCGGCGGGCCAGGCGTGCCGCAGCTCGTGCTGTCGCAGAGGCAAAAACCTGGGTCTGGGAGGAGTTCGGGGAGGCCCTGGAGGAGGACTATCGGTCGGGCCCCAAAGAAATTCTGGCAAACCGTCCGCGCCTCAGGAGGGGAAGCAGTGTCCACCAACACCGTTTACGGTGCGGGTGGGACCTGCTGACCTCGACTGGGGACGTCGTCGGGCGGTGGAAGGAGTACTTTGAGGACCTCCCTAAATCCCACTGCCACGTCTTCCGAAGAGGAAGTAGAGACGGAGGACTCGGAGGCTGACTCATCTATCACCCAAGCCGAAGTCACTGAGGTTGTTGGCAAACTCCTCAGTGGCAGAGCTCCGGGGGTGGATGAGATACGCCCCGAGTACCTAAAGTCTCTGGATGTTGCATGACTGTTCTTGGTTGACACGCCTCTGCAACATCGCGTGGCGGTCGGGGTCGGTGCCTCTGGACTGGCAGACCGGGGTGGTGGTCCCTCTGTTCAAGAAGGGGGACCGGAGGGTGTGCTCCAACTATAGAGGGATCACACTCCTCAGCCTCCCTGGTAAGGTCTATTCCAGGGTACTGGAAAGGAGAATCCGACCGATAGTCGAAAACCTCGGATTCAGGAGGAGCAGAGTGGTTTTATCGTCCTGGTCGTGGAACACTGGACCAGCTCTATACTCTCCATCGGTGTGCTCGAGGGTTCATGGGAGTTTGCCCAACCAGTCCACATGTGCTTTGTGGATCTGGAGAAGGCTTTCGACCGTGTCCCACGGTGTGCCCTTTGGGGGTGCTGCGGGAGTACGGGGTCCGGGGCCCTTTGCTCAGGGCTGTCCGGTCCCTGTATGACCGGAGCAGGAGCTGTGTTCGCATTGCCGGCAGTAAGTCAGACCTGTTCCCAGTGCGTGTTGGACTCCGCCAGGGCTGTCCTTTGTCACCGGTTCTGTTCATTGTTTTTATGGACAGAATTTCTAGGCGCAGTCAGGGGGCGGAGGGGGTCCGGTTTGGAGAGCACAGGATCTCATCTCTGCTGTTTGCAGATGATGTTGTCCTGATGGCTCCATCAAACCTGGACCTGCAACATGCACTGGGACGGTTTGCAGCCGAGTGTGAAGCAGCTGGGATGAGAATCAGCACCTCCAAATCTGAGGCCATGGTTCTCGACCGGAAAAAGGTGGCTTGCCCTCTTCAGGTGGGTGGGGAGTCCTTGCCCCAAGTGGAGGAGTTTAAGTATCTCGGGATCTTGTTCACGAGTGAGGGAAGGATGGAGCGTGAGATTGACAGGCGGATCGGTGCAGCGTCTGCAGTGATGCGGTCGCTGCATCGGACCGTTGTTGGTGGAAGAAGGAGCTGAGTCGAAAGACAAAGCTCTCGATTTACCGGTCAATCTACGTTCCTACCCTCACCTATGGTCATGAGCTTTGGGTAGTGACCGAAAGGACAAGATCGCGGATACAAGCGGTCGAAATGAGTTTCCTCCGCAGGGTGGCTGGGCGCTCCTCTAGAGATAGGGTGAGGAGCTCAGTCACACGGGAGGAGCTCGGAGTAGAGCCGCTGCTCCTCCACGTTGAGAGGAGCCAGCTGAGGTGGCTCGGGCATCTGTTCCGGATGCCTCCTGGACGCCTCCCTAGGGAGGTGTTTCGGGCATGTCCCACCGGGAGGAGGCCCCGGGGAAGACCCAGGACACGCTGGAGGGACTATGTCTCTCGGCTGGCCTGGGAACGCCTCGGGATCCCCCCGGAGGAGTTGGAGGAAGTGTCTGGGAAAAGGAAGTCTGGGAGTCCCTGCTTAGACTGTGCTGCCCCCGCGACCCGGCCCCGGATAAAGCGGAGGAAGATGGATGGATGGATGGATGGATGTTCAAATTGCTGTACCGGAGCCAAGGTTTTTGCCCCAAATATTATTAATTCCTCATTCGTCCTGGGGTAATCCATCATGGAAAAGGTTTCAAAGGTAGTCATCCGGACACTGTTATAAAGCTCAAGCTTTCATCCATAAGTCATTATCCAAGACATAGTTTTAAATACTAGGCAAATGTTGATGTTATATATAGTTTGCTTTTATTAATCTTATCCCAGTATTTATGAACAATCAATGCACTCCGACACTCAAATTCAAATTGTAATCAATTTAACTCAACTAATCTATACTTGAAATCATTTTAAAAATAATTTAGTAATTGGATAATTGTTTACTTTGATTGAATATATGTTGTTTTATTATTGCTCAGTGTTTTATGTTGCACCTTAAGGCCGAGACAAGTTCCTATGTCTGTGAAGTTTGTTCATTGACAATGGCAATAAACTCTTTCTGATTCTGATTCTGATCTCTGAAGTATGCACAGATTCCAAAACATCCCATGAGCTGGGGAAGAGGTTTTATGAACTCAGACAAAGCAAGGATTACATCAAAATGACAATAATCTGAATAGTAAGGAGCTTTCTGATTAAACAATTGCTCTAACCAATCAGAGAGCTCCTTATTACTTTGCTTTTATTATTCGCTTTACATTACCTAGGAGGAACAGAAGTGCCACAGAAAAGCTTAACCAAGAAAGCTAATCAGAGTTTATCTGGAGAAGCTAAAGTAGTTTGCTGCTAAAAAACGTTTCCTTTAAAAATATGTATTAAGCAACTGTTTTCCTAAATATAAAATATTTTTCGAAATATATTTCGAAAAAGAAATGTATTTATTCAAATAATTATATATACATACCATACATACATACATATATATATATATATATATATATATATATATATATATATATATATATATATATATATATATATATATATATATATATATATATATATATATTATATTCTTTTAAACGAAAACTTTGTTTTAATAAAAGCATATACCAATTCATGGAGAAAATTGTCTTAAAAAAAACAAAACACTAAACAGGCATTTGCATTGAATCATCGTTTGAAGACCCTTTTATTTACTAGAATAAAATAGTTTTACTGAAAGTTTAGCTTTTTACCACACTCCAACTCTACTGTCGCTAATACATTTTCAACATCTCTTGGTATTGTGTGAGTGCAAGGAAAGCATTGTACAGCCTATAAAGGGGATGGGATCAGAGAGAATGGGCGGCTTGGTGAGACTGCAGATTTAGGAGCAAAACGAGCTTATGTGAGGAGAATGTGTATTTTTCTGGATCTTTTCTTTCAGAGAGCTTTAGTCCCAAAAGTTGGAAATGGACCGTCCAAATACTGCAAGATGTTCCAGGAGGGATCAGGAGGGCACACTACAAAAAACATTATGCCTAGAGTTCAACTAGCTTAGATTTAGTTGTACACCTAGAATTGTTTTAAAGGGCACTTATTATCAGAATCAGAATCAGAAGGGGTTTATTGCCATTTGTCAATGAACAAATTCACAAACAGAAGAACTTGTCTCGGTGTTAGGGTGCAACATAAAAAACGAATCAATAATAAAAACAACATATATGAAATCCAAAGGGCATGCATTAAGAGACAATTTAAAAATTACTTTAGTAATATAAATAAAATAAAAAATAGGCATTACTATGTACACGAGAATTACAGTTAAATTTTACAGTTGTGAGTGCAGAAAGTGACAGTGCAGTGAGTTATGAAATAGTTGCAGTTAAAGTGGCAGGTGTTTAGAAGTGTTCATGAGTCCAACGGTAGAGGGAAAGAAACTATTCTTGTGGTGGGAGGTTCTGGTCCGGATGGACCGTAGCCTCCTGCCTGAGGGGAGTGGTTCAAATAGACCATGTCCAGGATGAGAAGGGTCAGCTGTGATCCGACCTGCTCGTCCCAGAGCCCTGGAGACGTACAGGTCCTGCAGAGATGGAAGTCTGCAGCCGATCACCCTTCTCAGCAGAACGCAACAATGCGCCATAGTCTCTGTTTTGCCCTGGCTGTGGCTCCAGCAGAGGGCGCTGTAGTCTCTGTTTGTCCCTGGCTGTGGGCTCCAGCGTACCACACGGTGATGGAGGAGGTGAGGATGGACTCAATGATGGCCGTGTAAAAACTGCACCATCATCTGCACTGGCAGCTTGGCTTTCCTCAGCTGCAACAGGAAGTACATCCTCCTGCTGGGCCTTTCTTGATGAGGGAGCTGATGGAGCGGCCTCCCACTTGAGGTCCTGGGTGATGGTGATGCCCAGGAAGCGGAAGGAGTCCACGGTGGTGATCGGGGAGTCTGTCATGATGAGGGGGGGCTGGGGGGCTGTGGCTTTCCTGAAGTCCACGATCATCTCCACTGTCTTCTGGGAGTTGAATTCCAGGTTGTTACCGCTGCACCAGGACACCAGCCGGACCACCTCCCTCCTGTAGACAGACTCATCCCCGTCCGAAATGAGCCCGATGAGGGTGGTGTCGTCCGCTGTTGGCTCTGTAGGCGAACTGCAGAGGGTCCAGCAGGGAGGAGGTGAAGGACTTGAGGTGGGGCAAGACCAGGCGTTGAAATGACTTCATGACTACAGACGTCAGTGCCACAGGCCTGTAGTCATTAAGTGATCCGGGGCTTCTTGGGGACAAGGACAATGATGGCAGACTTGAAGCAGGCTGGGACGTGGCATGACCCCAGGGAGGTGTTAAAAATGTCTGTGAAGACAGGGGACAGCTCTACTGGGCAGTGTCTTTAAGTGGCAGCAGAGACGCCGCCTGGTCAAGCAGCTTTTTGGGGGTTGGATTTCCGAAATAGCCTGTTTACATCCTGTTACTGAACAGGGAGAGTGGTTGGGGGGACCAGGGTTGGGTTGGCAGAGGTCCATCCCACAGGAGGGGTTGGTCACATCAAACCTGGTGTAGAAGGTGTTCAGTTGCTCAGCCAGTTTTCAATTGTCTGCAGCAGGGGGGGCTCTCTAGATTTCCTCACTGCAGGTTTGCACAATCATAATGATTATGATGCGTTCCCTCATCATTAGCTTACTCAACAAGTATTTTGATTAATCCTGTATTGTCTTGCAACTGAGGCTCAAACACTCAGAAAATTCTTGCCTTTAAAATGTGATAGGGAAAATAATGACATTTTAACCAAGCAAGACAAAATCAGGGCACGATTGATATTTGTGGCACTCTGAATTGAGTTCTACACATATATATATCTGGAAAGTCTCTACTCAAGTTTTAACGCTTAAAACGAGCACTTGTTAACGAGCCTGCCATGTCCACATTTGGAATTGAATAAAAAATCAAAAGAATCACCTCTAATCAATCGCACATAAAAATTGTGGGTTCTGCCCACAATTTTTACTTGTCCTGACATTAGGTATGTTTGGGCCATGTTTCATAAATCAACGATAAAAAAGGCCCGTCATTGCAGCCATTTGAGATGGCTCTAGCGAATAATTTTGCGACATTGAGAATGACTCTTGGATGAGAGTCGAAATGGCTTGTTTTTTCTAAAAACAGCGTGCAGGTGACGACAATATTTTTCTACTTTGTTCTATTATATAACAAAAATAGGTCACGTCACACTTCATTCAAAACTATCCTGCCGAGCAAAACTCTTAGAGAAGCTCATAAGTAACCAGGTGTGTGTGTTCTTCACCAAATATTCCATTTTAAATAGATACCATTCTGGATTAAGACCAGGATTTAGCACTATCGCAGCCCCCAAGGATGGTTTGCAGATTACCTCACAAATAGAGCTCAAGCTGTTTCTGTTGATGGCTTTCAATCTGAATTGTCTTACCTTAATGAAGGTGTTCCTCAAGGCTCTGTCCTTGGACCACTGTTATTTACAATTTATATGAACTCAATTGGGCATAATCTAAAACACAGTAGCATCCACTTATATGTAGATGATGCAATTCTGTATGCTAAGGCACCTTCTTGTGCACAAGTGATTCAAAATATTCAAGAGGATTTTCACTCCATCCAACACAACTATGTAAAATAGAGATAAGTTATCTTAAATTCGGGAGCAGGACCACACCCCTTTCACACCCCTTCCTGCAGCTACACTATTTTAGCCTCCAGTTAACACCCACCTGTGTTTGTGACTTCATGCCCCTCCCTCCCACCCTCTTTTAATAATAATTTATCTTCTAGATGGGGGGTACCGAGGTCCAGGAGCCTACAGCCCTCATCGCTAGAAGCCCCAAAAGGGAATTCATTTCCATACCTTTGTCGTGTTTATGTTTCTCGTTTGTCAATAAACGCTTTGCATCGTAGCTGGGGTTGTAGTCCTTAGCTAGTAAATTTAAAATTCTTAATTAATTCAAAGAAAACAAAACGTATGCTCTTCTCCTCTTCTCCAAAAGACACTCTATTGACCCAAAAATATATATCTATTCTCACGCTTGATGGTAATATGATTGAACAAGTACCCCGTTACAAATACTTGGGCATCTGGATCGATGATAAACTTGCCAACAAACACATACAAGAGCTGACAAATAATCTTAAAGCCAGATTGTCTTTCTTCTTTAGAAATAAAGCATGTTTTCCTCTTAATTGTAGAAAACAGTTCATCCAGGCTACATTTCTTTCAGTTCTACATTATGGTGAAATTATATATATGCATTCTACAGCAACAGTGTTAAAACTTCTGAACTAGGTTTTTCATTCAGCTCTAAGGTTCATTACAGGAGAAGGATACAGAACTCAACACTGTGAATTATATTTTAAAGTGCTCTTACACCCGTGAAGAGCTCTTGTCCTTCCGAACCACAACTCCTACGGACCGAGTTCCAGTTTTTTTAGCTTCTGCTGTAGAATTAGCCCTTCTTTTGGTTAAAAGAGTGAGACGCCGCAGACGAGGAAAATGAGCAGGGGCTCTCGTGCGTCCCCATAGACGTGGAAATTGAATGCCCTTACCCGGAATTTTCGGAACCTTTGTGTATTATCCTGGGTGATTTTAACGAGGGGAATCTCAGCCACGAACTAGAGAGTAGAACATGTTGGCTCATTGTTACACAACAGTCAGTAACACGTTGGATCAGAGGCCCGCGCTGCTCTTGCCTTTCACTCCATGCCCGCGCAGCTTTTCAGATCACGTCATGGTTCACCTGATCCCCACGTACAGACAGAGGCTGAAGCTCTCCAAAACCTGCAGTGGGGAAATTTAAAAAGTGGACCAATGAGGCAGTGGAGGAGCTTCGTGCGTGTTTGGACATCACAGACTGGGAGGTCTTCAGAGCTGCCACAAATAGTTTGGATGAGTACACAGACACTGTGATGTCATACATTTGATTCTGTGAGGACAGCATCATACCAACACAAACCAAAGTCACTTTCAACAATGACTGTGTAATCCCTCACCCAGGAGTGGTTCACACCAAATTTCACTGAGGTAGTTAAGGCAGCAGAAAAAGGCAGCGCACAGGGCTGGAGACAGGGGGCGCTACAAAGATGCAAAGTATGGATTTAGCAAAGAGGTTTCTCGAGCGAGATCACAGTACAGTACGCGTCTGAAGCAGCATTTCTCTGACAACAACCCCGCCTCCGTGTGGAGGGGGCTCCGGCTTCTCACCAATCATAAGCCCCGAACCCCCCCTGCTGCAGACAATCGAAAACTGGCTGAGCAACTTAACACCTTCTATTCCAGGTTTGATGTGTGACCACCCCCTCCCCCATGGTGGCCACCTCTGCCAACCCAACCTTGGTCCCCCCCTCCCCCACCACCTCTCAGTTCAGGAACAGGATGTTCATAGGCTATTTCGGAAATCCAACCCCCGAAAAGCTGCTGGACCAGACGGCGTCTCTCCCGCTACAATAAGACACTGCGCAGGAGAGTTAACCCCCGTCTTCACAGAATTTTTTAACACCTCCCTGGGGTCATGCCATGTCCCAGCCTGCTTCAAGTCTGCCATCATTGTCCCTGTCCCCAAGAAGCCCCAGATCACTGGACTTAATGACTACAGGCCTGTGGCGCTGACGTCTGTAGTCATGAAGTCATTTGAACGTCGCTGGTCTTGCCCCACCTCAAGTCCTTCACCTCCTCCCTCTGCTGGACCCCCTGCAGTTCCCTATACAGAGCCAACAGGTCTGTAGATGACACAATCAACCTGGCACTCCACTTCATCCTGCAGCATCTGGACTCCCCGGGAACCTACGCCAGGATCCTGTTTGTGGACTTCAGCTCTGCTTTCAACACCATCCTCCCTGATCTGCTCCAGGACAAGCTCTCCCAGCTCAACGTGCCCGACTCCACCTGCAGGTGGATCACTGACTTCCTGACGGATCGGAGGCAGTGCGTGCGGCTGGGTAAAAATGTCTCAGACACTCGGACTATCAGCACAGGAGCTCCACAGGGCTGTGTACTTTCTCCTCTGCTCTTCTCCCTGTACACAAACTGCTGTACCTCCAGCCATGACTCCGTAAAACTCATCAAGTTTGCGGACGACACCACCCTCATAGGGCTCATTCCGGACGGGGATGAGTCTGTCTACAGGAGGGAGGTGGACCGGCTGGTGTCCTGGTGCAGCGGTAACAACCTGGAGTTCAACGTCCAGAAGACAGTGGATATGATGGTGGACTTCAGGAAAGTCACAGCCCCCCCTCATCATGACAGACTCCCCCATCACCACCGTGGACTCCTTCCTCGGCAACACCATTACCCAGGGCCTCAAGTGGGAGCCCACCATCAACTCCCTCATCAAGAAGGCCCAGCAGAGGATGTACTTCCCGCGGCAGCTGAGGAAAGCCAAGCTGCCAGTGCAGATGATGGTGCAGTTGTACACGGCCATCATTGAGTCCATCCTCACCTCCTCCATCACCGTGTGGTACGCTGGAGCCACAGCCAGGGACAAACAGAGACTACAGCGCCCTCTGCTGGAGCCACAGCCAGGGAACAAAACACAGAGACTTTTTCAATGAATCATCTTATGCACTTGTTTTATATCATTTGATCTCATATTGTATGTATAAATGTGTTTTTAACCTTTATGTCTACCATTACTAAGCCACAAGGAACAATCGTGGCGTGAGCATTATCTGAACTGATAAAGGTCTTTACTTTCCCTTACCAGTATAACTTTCGCTTGCTCTGGACTGGATCCACTGAGCTGAAAGCAGTCCTTGTAAATCCTTGTCCATGTGGCATAAATCTTGTTTTTTCTTAGGATGCAAGCTTCTCTCGCATTAGCAGCAGTTTTCTTAGTTAGATGTTCGTTCATGTACACCCCCGTTCCTTTCAAACTTTTTCCATGATGTAGTAACTCTGTTTTACACTTTCTATTTCACAAGGCACAGAATGATTGCAGGTTTTGTTTTGTCTTTTTGTGGAAGTGTGGCACCCTGAGATGTTGTTTGTTTCCAGGTGAAAGTCCCTTTCCTTCATAAACTGTATGACTTGTCCCTCTGTGTTAACAAATCCTAAGTCTCCGCGTCCTCACCAAAAATCCTTCACGTTTCTGCAGCTCTAGCAAAGGAACATGGTTTGATATTCAAACCAGTAATGATGACATCCTTTTTCCTGCGTACCGTTGCGATTGTCAATTCGTTTTTCAAGCTCGATGATAGTTTTGTGTTTTTCTCTGATTGTTTCTTTCAACAACTTGACTTCTTCAACTAGTTCTGTTAGTTTATACAGTTGTTGGGATACTTTGGCCAAATCCCCCGACATGTAGTTTAGCGATTTATGAATCTCTACTATGTTGTTCTCCATCTGAAAATGTTTCTTCGGGGGCATCAACAACAGTACTTTGTTAATTAGTTATCGTTTTCCTTGTGGTTTTTTTTTTTAGAAATCTTTACTTTTTGTCAATTAGATTTGACACAGTTTACACAGGGTGCGGCCATCTTGGTTGCCAGGTATTGTGTATGTCAATCTGACTGGAGTGCTAGAGCATGACATGTCTTTCACTTTCTTGCCTTTGTACTGGAGGTCCTATATCACTTTTGCAGCCTTCATGAAGCACTCCTTCTCACAGTGGTTAAGAAACCTCATTATCAGGGCCGTGGTTTATCAACTTCTGCTCGTCTGCCCAGGCAATGTGCTCTCTCTATAATTTAGTTTATTTGAAAGGACATTGTACACCTTCGGCTTTCACCTCCTGTAACTCATCCACAATGTCTGAGATATGCTGGTCCGCCTCAGCGTTGCGTGCTCCGCCTCCTCCTCCCTTCAAGTCCAGTATTTCAGCTTCCATTCTATCGAGCCGGGCACCATTTTTCCAAACCCGGAACGCAGTTCTCAATGACGCCATGTCATGTTGCATTTCACATAACACAAGGGTCACCTGTTGTAAAGTTGTGTCACCTATCCCGTCCGTCCCGTGTGGGACTCCGCAGCTAACCAACAGTATTCAATATTATTGGCTGATGGAAGGCTGTGATGTCAAGTGAACACAACCTATTCTTTCTTTTATGTAACAGTACCATATCTACAACACTTTCCTATTCAGGCCTTTGTTTCAATCGTAAATAAATGTTTAACTGTTACCATAGACAAAACAGCTGTGAGCCAACTCTTCTGTATTCTAATTCCTCGGGAATTGATGAAATTTAAACTTATCCCATTTATATTGAGTGCTGAGCTATTTGAGCAAAACGGTGGCAGCACTGTGGCATAGTGTCAAAAACACAACAAAGTCAGCTGCGGCTGCTGAGACCCGGAAGTGAGGACTGCGCTGTCATACTTAATCATCTTATTCATACTGCATTCAGTCCCAGAACATTACTAGGTTTGCTCTGTTCATTAAACCTTGCATTTGTCTTTCTGTTGTCTATCACTATAGCTACTTACTCCATCATTTGATTGAAAATGGAACTTAACTAAATAGTATAACCCAGAAAGCCATGCTCGTAGTAAAGAAACAAGCAGTGGAACTGGCAATTTTATGGCTTCATTCACACCTAGTCGTTGTCTGCATTAGTCCTGGATATTTTACTAGGTCAAGAAATAAAACAAAACAACACTAGCCCCCAGATAGGAATCTTATTAAACTATACAAATCAAAACTCTCCAGGTGAATCCTCTCAAAACTATATAAATGTATTACTGACCGTAAAAACAATTCAACTTGGTACATCAAAAGTAAATGGAAAAAAGAAGGAATTTATGTTTTTACTGATGAAGAATGGGAACATCCTAATTGGGTAACCAAAAAATCAATTGGCTGATCAATATAACTTACTACTATAAAGTATTCATTCAGTATTTTGTGGATTAAACCCCTTTGTTCTCTAGCCTCAGTCTGAGCTAGCCTAGCCTAACCACTAGTGTCATGGCTGAATCTTCCGTCACCTTTACCTACTCAAGTTGTCATATGTCGACCGTGGCTTCTTCTCTGACGACAGGTGCGTGAAGTGCAGTGTAGTGTTAGCTTTGGAAGCCAGGGTTACGGAGTTAGAAGAAGCACGGATCCGCTGTTTGGAGGAGCTTAAGTCTAGCTATAGCCAGGTTGTAGAATCAGACCGCACAGCAGGGCGCAGCATTAGCATTAGCAGTGCTAACAAGGCTAAGACTAGTGCCTCCCGTGCAGCCGGGACTAGACCAGGAACAAAAGAGAGATCAATTTGTGACAGTTCAGAGGGAATTATGATCACACGCCCGCTGAATGGACACTCTGGTAATTGGAAGTTCTATAGTCAAAGAAAAGCTGAAATCAGCATCTGTCAGGTGTTATCCACGGGCCAGAATGGGTGACATCGAAGGAAACCTTAGTCTTTTAAAGCAGAGTAGACAGAGGTTCCGCCGAATCGTGATTCACGCAGGCGGTAACGACGCCCGGCGGAGCCAATCAGAGGTGCTCCAACTACAAGTGGGTGTGGTGTGTGAATTGGCAAAGACGATGTCAGATACCGTAATATTTTCTGGTCCCCTGCCCAATCGGATCAATGCTGAACTGTACAGCCGCTGTTCAGCATTCAACGGCTTGTTAACTAATTGGTGCCCTCAAAACAATGTAGTCTTTGTGTGAAAATTAGAGTGCGTTTTGGGGAAAGCCCGGGCTCATACGCAGGGATGGCATCCATCCGACTTCGGAGGGTACATCCCTTTTAATTCGGAATTTGACCGATAGCCTTAGTGGTCTAAAGTGCCCACTCAGGGATGAGCCCCGGGCGCGCAGAGCAGCAGTGTAAGACGCTCCTCTGTCGCTGAGCTCTCGCCCGCTCTGTCACAAATTAAGTGTTCAGACTCAAGGCAGATAGAGACTGTGTGTGTCCCTCGTGCAAATAATGCCAAAAAGTCAAACCTCAGAAAAGCTAGTTCAGGGGTCAGACCAAATAACTTAATAAAAATAGCACTGACAAATGTTTAAAAAAAATAAAAAATAAAATAATCATACAAAATGTAGACTGCTAAACTACTACTACTAATACTGGTATGTTTTCTCCAAATCACTTTCAGTTTAATGAATGAATTAATGATTGTAACATAGATCTTCTAGCTCTAGCTGAAACTTGGCTTCAACAAGATGATTATGTCAGACTAAATGAGACCACCCCACCCACTCATGTTAACTTTCAGACCGCCAGGAGCACAGGTCGAGGTGGTGGTGTGGCAGTGATCTCACACTCTTGAGTCCTAAAATTAACAATGCTCATTTGAAAGCCTCATGTGATCCACCACATGTCCAAACTGGAGAAACCAAGAAGGAGGTTTGTTCATAGTTCTTTACCGACCTCCTGTCGGTTTTTAACAGAGTTCTCTGACTTTATATCAAACTTGGTGTTAGACTGGGATAAAGTAGTGATAGCTGGAGTTTTCAACATCCACGTGAACGATAATTATCTCAGTAATTCATTCAACGACCTGTTAGATAGCATTGGTTTTGCTCAAAATGTAAATAGGCAAGGCAAGGCAAGGCAAGTTTATTTGTAGAGCACAATTCGTACACAAGGCAATTCAAAGTGCTTCACACAACAGAAAAAAATGCATCAAAATCACAAAGACATGGCAGAAATCACAATCTTAGTTCAAGACATAAAAGAGAAGAGTGCAAAGAAAAGCATTTCAGTCATATGCACAGCCAAACAAAACAGTTTTTAGTTTAGATTTGAACATTGCCAGAGTAGAACCTGTCTCACATCCTCTGGAAGACTGTTCCAGATTTTAGCTGCATAAAACTGAAACGCACATTCCCCATGTTTAGTCCTGACTCTGGGGCACCAGCAGGAGGCCGGTCCCTGAGGTCCTCAGAGTCCGAGATGGTTCATATGGCACTAACATGTCCGAGATGTACTTTGGTGCTAGGCCATGGAGAGACTTGTATACAAGCAGAGCTGCTTTTGAAGTCTATTCTCTGAGCCACAGGGGGCAGTGCAGAGACCTGAGCACAGGACTAATGTGATCGTACTTCCTGGTTCTAGTCAGGACCCGAGCAGCAGCGTTCTGGATGTACTGCAGCTGTTTTACAGCTCGTTTGGAGAGGCCAGTGAGCAGGCCGTTACAGTAGTCTAATCTACTAGAGACAAACGCATGGATAAGTCTCTCCAGGTCTGGTTTAGACGCTATACTTTTGATTTTGGCAATGTTTTTTTAGATGGTAAAAAGCTGCTGATGTTATTGATCTGACGTGGCTGTTAAAATTCAAATCTGAGTCCATTATTACCCCCAGATTTCTAACTTGATGTGTAGGTTTTAGAGCGAGACTCTGGAGGTGACTGTTAACACTTTCTCTTTGTTTCTGTGGGCCAAAGACCATGATTTCAGTCTTGTCTGAGTTCAGCTGGAGAAAGTTGTTTTGCATCCACACACTGATCTGTTGGATGCAGTGACAGAGTGAATCCACTGGTCCATATTCACCTGCCGTCAGTGAAACATAGATTTGAGTGTCGTCTGCATCATTGTGACACATTCTCGCTGCGTATCAACTGACCTAACGGCAGCATGTAGAGGTTGAACAGAAGGGGTCCCAGGATTGACCCTTGGGCACCCCACAGGTCAGGGGCATTTGGTCTGAGACACAGTTACCAATTTCGATAAAGAATTTCCTGTCTTCCAGATCGGACTTTAACCAGTTTAGAGCAGTGCCAGTGATGCCCACCCAGTCCTCTAGTCTCTGTAAGAGGGTCCCATGATCAACAGTGTCAAAAGCAGCACTCAGATCTAACAGAATTAAGACTGAGGCTTTGCCCGCGTCAGTGTTCAGGTGGATGTCATTTGTCACCTTGACAACAGCAGTCTCAGTGCTGTGATGAGGTCTAAAACCTGACTGGAAAACATCAAATGAGTTGTTTATTAAGAGGAAATCAGTGAGCTGTTGGTAAACAACCTTTTCAAGGAATTTGCCCCAAAATGGCAGATTAGACATGGGCCGGTAATGACTCAGTACTGCGGCATCAAGACTGCTCTTCTTTAGGAGAGGCTTTATGACCGCAGTTTTCAAAGAAATTGGGAATGTTCCAGATTGAAGCGACATGTTAACTATGTGAGTGAGTGGTGCTAACAAACTGTTCAGCACAGACTTTAGAAATCTGGAGGTCACACATGGAGGCAGCATGTAGATGACCTCAGACTGGTGATGATCTCCTGGACAGTTTTGTCAGTTACAGGTGCAAAGTGAGTCAGCTCTAAGTGTGTAGGTGGTTTGAGGGTTATTTTTTGCATTGTAGAATTGATAGCATTTTTAATGCCCTGAACTTTGTCATTAAAGAATAATGCAAACTCATTACACTTGGATGTGGAAATGAGTTCTAACGGCAGCTGAGCTGGAGGGTTTGTTCATCTGTTACTGTGGCAACAGGACACGCGAGTTGTTACTGCAACTTCCAATTATTTCAGAAAAATATCCTTCCCTAGTTCTACATAAAATGAGGTTGTACATGTACAACTTCTCTCTGTAAATCTCTTTCTGAACTTGGAGCTTCGACTTGTATAGAAATAGACTCACAGTCACAAGCACACTCTAGATCTTGTTCTAACATATGGAATAGAGATTAGTGACTTCATTGTCTTCCCTCAAAACCCCACACTGTCAGATCATTTCCTAATTACCTTTCATTCATTCATTTTACCGCTTGTTCCCATTAGGGGTCGCGGGTGACTGGAGCCTATCCCAGTGCCTTTGGGCCTTAGGCGGGATACACCCTGGACAGTGGCCAACTCGTCGCAGGGCTAACACAGAGAGACATAGACACACAGACAACCATTCACTCTCACTAGGGCCAATTTACAGTTGCCAATTGACCTCACACATGCATGTCTTTGGACGGTGGGAGGAAGCCGGAGAACCCACGGTAACACGGGAGGACATGCAAACTCCACCCAGAGAGATCATGTGATGTATTGTTCGCCCAGGAATTGAACCGATGATTTCCTTCTTGGAGGCAAGAGCTCTAACTGCTCTGCCACCTTTCAGTTTATTCTCAAAGATTATCCAGCCCCACAAAATAAAGATATAATGAAAAGGACAATATCTGAAAAATCCATCTCAAAGTTCAAAGAAATATTCAGTGACATGTCATGTGATCCTTCTGAGGAGAGCTTTAGTCCCAGTGTAAGTGATCAATGCCTGTTTCTCCAGGCAGTTGAGGAGTTAATTCCGACTTAATTTGGAAATGACATATTTGAAAGACTTTGGACTAGATGGGACCATATTTTTTAATTTAAATATGCCAACATTTTGTTTTTTAATGTTTAGTTGATGTTTATTTTCATATTATTTTCGCTTTCTGGTCAGTTTCTTTTGTCTTCTGTGTTTTTTCTGTATATACATTTGAAAAACTGAGAAAAAAGGAAAAAGAAAATAAATAATCATGAAAGGGCCAAGCAGGAAACAGGAAGTGGTGGGAGGGGCAAAGGTTTGAAAAGGTGGAGAGGGGGAAATCTGGGCCTGTCACTCAATCCACTCCAGGCAGAGAGCTGAGAGCAGCTGAGAACGAGGAGAGCCGCAGCATCAGATGTGTTAGAAAAGAACGTTCAAAGGTGAATTCTTTTAGCACATTTAGCTCAAACCAATGATTTTATAAGGCCATTTCATTAGAACTCACCCCCTGCAGGTCAAATGCAGAGGCCAAGGCCACTAGCCTTGTTGTGCTTAAAGCAAACTCAAAAGGCGATATGGTTCACATAATCTATGACTGTTAAAAAAGAGTTTCTAATTATTACATCTCCTGCAATTAGGTCAAGCTACTTTGGAAAGTGTTTTTGTCGCGTACTGTTACAAGTACGCATTTAAAGTGTTAGATGTTTTGTGAACGTAAATCTTTTCTTTTAGTTAGCTTCTAAAGCGGCAATAAAGCCGGACACTGTTTTCCCCAAAAAACTTGAGATCGACACAGTTGGGCTTGTATTTTATTTTGGTTTGTGGGTCTCCATTAAAAGCTACAATCTGCATGTTTGCTTTGAATAAAATGTGTGTTGGTGCATGTGAACTCAGGAGCTGAGAAATTCTAATTCCCTGTTTTTAGTACAAACTGGTTTTAAATATGGCCCTGATTAATTGATCTTAATCATGGCCACGTTTAACTTGCAGAATTTTAGTGTTTGTGGGAAATAAATGTTGCTTATGAAAGTATAACGTTCTCTTTTAGGATTTGACTAGTCCTCGGGCCACAATAATAAGACAGTAAAATCACATACAAAAACATTTCATATTGCCAAATATAAAAATAGAGTCAGGGTTTCTCAGCCGAGTTGTCCTCTGGTCAATATCGCAAAAATTGCAAGGCTGGTTTTCCGCCCAGACAACACAAGGGGCGATGACGGACGCTTCTATACACCCCGAAAATACGTATTTAATCATCACAGGGATTTACAAAGACGTGGAATAACGTGAAAATATTACTTAGATCTGCTTTAAGTATCTGTCAATGGAGAAAGGAGAAATTCCTATTGCAAGATCAATTCAAATGGAAATACCAGTCTGAAAATGTGTTTAGAAATGTGATAAACATTGTGCGGTTGTTTGATGCGGTGTAGATGTTCTGTTTTGCAGTGCATGGGGCGTTTTGTGCAGTGGTGACTGTGGCTGTGCCCTGGTGCTTTGGATTACAGGAGCAACTAATCTGCTGTGGAGGCAGAATGTAGGACAGAGGAGGCTTAGCCCAGGCCTCAGAGCTGCACCAAGACGACCAGGACTAGGCTCTGTACCAGTGAATGCGCTAACGGATGGAAATTAGCCTCCAGCGTGTTTACATCATGTGTATCATGTATGTTAATTAACATGCACTGTCCCCATCAAATTAATGACAAACAAACCAGTATTGAGCTGCGCCAGGATCAGGACTGAGCTGCATCAGCAGTACCGCTCTTATGCCTGGCTCACACTGCACACAGCGCAGCTCTGGCTGCTGTGTTGGAGCTGTGTTCTAGTGGTGGATTGCTCACACTAGGACTGCAAAGCTCTTGCCGTCACAGGCTTTGATCGTGCACTCGTGAGACCACATGCTCATGTGATAACTAATCATTACTTAAAGTGCCTCTAAAAACCAAAACTACCTTTTTAACTGATTGACTGTCTAAATGGGTCTTGGGCATGCATTAAGAAACAATTTAAAATTATTATAGTATAAAATAAAAATAGGCATTACTATGTACACAAGATTACAGTTAAATTTACAGTTGTAGTGCAGAAAGTGACAGTGCAGTGAGGGATGAATAGTGGTTGAATAGTTACATGGAGTTATATACACATTCCTGGCATTATTATGACATTTTATTATTTGTCAAAAATCTGACTTTTGGGTCCAAAACCGTGTCAGCAATGGAGGACCTTTGGTTCAACTATGGCCACTGCATTTGAAATTCACTGTTGGACCAATCTGAATACAAGCCTAGAGATGACATAACGGCTAAGTCCCAGGGAGCCCTGTTTGCCCGGCCCGCTTGCCCGGCCCGCTTGGCCTGCCCGCTTGCCCTGCCCGCTCGCCCTGCCCGCTCGCCCTGCCCGCTGCCCCTGCCCGCTCGCCCTGCCCGCCGCTCGCCCGCTCGCCCCCCGCTCGCCCGGCCCGCTCGCCGGCCGCTCGCCCGCTCGCCCGGCCCGCTCGCCCGGCCCGCTCGCCCGCCCGCTCGCCCCGCCCGCTCGCCCGCCCGCTCGCCCGGCCCGCTCGCCCGGCCCGCTCGCCCGCCCGGCCCGCTCGCCCGGCCCGCTCGCCCGGCCCGCTCGCCCGGCCCGCTCGCCCGGCCCGCTCGCCCGGCCCGCCGCCTTGTGTTTGACAGCAGAGGCATGCAGAGAGCAGCTGCTACACACACGAATGGTTTGGAAAAAAAGAAGTTGAACTGTGAGGACACAGTCCTTCTGCTCCTAACCAGGCACTCTGCACTTTTCGGAAGTGAGAGAGAGTTACCGTATTTTCCGGACTTTTAGCCGCTCCCCTATATAAGCCGCATTTGCTCTATTTTAAAAAAAAAACGATAATAAAACAATACATAGGCCGCACCTTTTGTATAGGCCGCAGAACTCTTTCCTTGACTTTTGGCATCGCATGAGCTCGTCCCGCTGTCCCCTCCGTCCCCTCCAGCGTCTCACCGTATATTC
This sequence comes from Chaenogobius annularis, assembly GCA_015082035.1. NCBI lineage: Eukaryota > Metazoa > Chordata > Actinopteri > Gobiiformes > Gobiidae > Chaenogobius > Chaenogobius annularis. The sequence continues at coordinate 538,052 of BJKM01000626.1, forward strand.
ATTGATGTTAAGCTTGCGTGCAGCCGCGCGGTTTCCTAGCAAGATCGATGGCCTTCAGCTTAAAACTTGCTTCATACGAACTTCTTCGTTTGGGTTCCATAATGATGCGGCAAGAATTTGAAAATAATTTATAGTTGGTAATTTGTCGTCCGTGTTCTATTTGCTAGCTGAATAAAAAAGCAACATCTGCTTCTTTGCTTCACTTTTCTGTAGTTTTGATTCTAATTCCGGTTAGTGCGCCCCTAGCGGTGAAAGAAAAAACCCACAGAAAAGCCGCAGCCTCTAAATAAGCCGCATGGCTCAAAACATCTGACAAAAGTAGTAGCGGCTTATAGCCCGCAAAATACGGTATTTGTAACAAAACATTTTAATGGTATGAACCAAAGCTGTGATTTAATTTGGTTAATAAGAATACATTGCTTTTAGCCATAGACTCAGAAAAGATAAAGGTGAGTCCTCAAGAAATTAAAAAGATACAAGGGGAAATTAATGATCTGACTTCACAGGAAATGGTTAAGAAAAGGCTCTTTACCAAACAAAGATATTACGAGAGTGGATCAACATTTACTAGTACATTACTATCTTAGACACTTAAAAAAACAACAAGCTGAAAGAACAATTTAAAAAATAAGAGACAGGCAAAGTGATCTTAACTAAACAAGACCAAAATCAATCAGCATTTGAATCCTTTAATAAAAAACTTTTCTCCAAAATTCCAGGAGATAAAGAGGAGGATATAAACTCCTTTCTGGACACCCTCAATTTGCCTGTTGTGTCAGAAGAACATAATAAAAAATTAGGAGCTGAAATAACAGTTTTGGAAATATGAGGCGCAATCAAAAGATTAAAGAACAATAAATCTTGGGGGAGCGATGGGTTCACCTCAGAGTGGTATAACGCTTTAAAAGACACACTCACTCCTTTGCTCTTAACAGTTTTTAGTTGGGCCCTTAAAAACCTCAGATCCCTCAGAGTTGGAAAGAAGCAATCATATCTCTAATACGTTACTTCCTGCTTCCGAAGAGTGCAGACGCTTCCCTGCTTGCTCCTGCTTGCTATAGCTGCTTTCCTTATTTATTTTGCTTTTTAATCAGTTTTTGTCTTCCAAACATTTTTTATTATGACCTTTTGTAAATCATAATTTACTAATAGTTAATGAACAAATCTGACGGACCAGCGACATGTCCGTGAGAAAGAGAAACAAACTCATGTAAACGCTGTTGGAAATTTCAACAAGAAATTCATGAGCTACAAGCACGGATATTTGCTTTGGAATCTGAAAAAGGACTGCACGATACAATCCCAGTGTCATCCAGTGGTAAGAAGTCCACATTTTTTTACAAGAAAAACAGCTACTTTCAACCGAAACCGGACTGACTCTGTGTCGTTCCCAAAACTTTTCTAAGGACTAGGCCTGGCACAATCTCGGTGCGAAGCCTAAGCAATACAAAGATAATGTAACGCCACCTAAAATACAGCTTACAAAACAGATTTTTACCACTTTCAAAGACTGAAGTAAATGAACAAAGGAAAAATGTAAAACATGACGTGGCGAAAAGGCAGACAGAGACAGAGAGAGAATCTGTGCTTAACGTCAAGGTCGTCTTGATTGGGGATGGTGCGATAAGTCACGTGATGCATGAAAAAATGAAAACACATTATTTTTCCAGCGCCACAGTCACTGAGATTACGTCACGTATTTCTAATGTTTTGGCCAAACATAAAGGAGTTAAACAGCTGATTGTGCACGTGGGCGCAGTGGACACACGACGCGAAGAGACTGAAGTTTTGAAAAGAGACTTCTTGGAGTTATTCGACGAGCTTGATAAAATGGAAATCAATCGCCACGGTCCTCATCAAAGGCCTTGGACCCATCTGTGGCGGGCCCGGCAGTATCCCTGCCATCGCCCCTGCCCTCAGAGCAGCCCTGGATCCCCCCTGCAACATCTACTTCCCACTACAGATTCCTCACTCTCCTTTCCATCTCCACCCTCACCCAGGGGCCTTCCCAGCCATCTTGAATATCTGATCAAATCAGGCATTAAGATGGCTCCACTCACGCCTAATATAGCAAGATCAAGAGTTCTGATATCAACGATGATGAACTCTCCCCTGACTGTTGCTACACAGAAAAAAATCGCCCCACCTAAACCCCCCCACCTTTCACCTGGTCCCAAACTCTCACCGGCTCCTGCCATACCAACAAAAGCCCCCCACCTATGCCCCCTCTCCTTTCACCTGGTATCTCCCATAGCTAGGATGCACTGGGTCTCAGCGTTGCCGGGACTTATAGTCATAATAAAAATCAAACCAACCCGGGGCCCTGTGTAAAAAACAGCCTCCCCTAGTGCTATTTCTGTAGTAACATCACACAGATGGGAAAACAAAATGCGAGTCAGACTGCCCAATCTGAGAAATTTGATTCATATTCCCTGTAAAAAGATAACGCCCAGTTTCTCACTGAAACTAGTCTGAAACTTGCTGTGCTAAATGTCAGATCCATCCATCCATCTTCTTCCGCTTTTTCCCCGGAAAAAGCGGACTGGGAGTCCCTGCAGTCTGAGCAGGGGACTCCCAGACTTCCTTATCCCCGGACACTTCCTCCAACTCCTCCGGGGGAGGAGTTGTCAGAATCCTTATGTAACAAATCATTCTAAATTAATAATTTTTATTTCTTCTTATAATCTTGATTTTATGTTTTTAACTGAAAACATGGCTTGACGAAAACACAGGGAAATTTAGTTCTAATAGAATCTGCTCCACCCAACTTTATGTTTGAATCTGAAACACGAGAAAACAAAAAGGGAGGAGGTGTGTGTGCTTTTGTGTTAGAGATGAAATAGTTTACCCACAGGTTGCCCTTTGGGGTGTTTTCAACATTTGAGTAACGCAGCCTTTAAAATTGTGCTAAAACAGTCTCCATCCATTCTCTTCATTGTTTTATACAAGCCTCCTCAGCACTGCCAAAGTTTTATTCTTGATGATTTTACTGAGATGCTTTCAGTCGTATGCACAGACTTTGATGGTTTGGTCATAACAGGTGGTGTCAATGTTCATGTTGATAATATCTGTGACAGAAACCCTAGAGAGCTTCATGCTGTCCTTGAAACTTTCGGTCTTACTCAGCAGTGAAAGGAGTGGCCCACCCCACAGTAGAGGGCACACTCAAATGATTAACTTTGAAAATGTCTCATGTTCTTAATGTAAATGATGTGTTGAACTCTGTTACATCTAGTGTTTTGAATGTTCTCAGACACCATTGCCCCTGTGAAGGCTAAAACTGTTAAAAATAAGCAGAAGGCGCCATGGAGAAATGATGATTCGGTCAGGGCACAGAAAAAAGGGAGTGCCGCCGGGCCGAACGAAAATGGCGCAAGTCGAAGCTCCAGGTTCAGAAAGAGATTTACAGAGAGAAGTTGTACATGTACAACCTCATTTTATGTAGAACTAGGGAAGGGATATTTTTTCTGAAATAAATTGGTAACTGTAGTAACAACTCGCGTGTCCTGTTTGCCACAGTAAAACAGATGAAACAAACCCTCCAGCTCAGCTGCCGTTAGAACTCATTTCCACATCCAAGTGTAATGAGTTTGCATTATTCTTTAATGACAAAGTTCAGGGCATTAAAAATGCTATCAATTCTACAATGCAAAAAAATAAACCCTCAAACCACCTACACAACTTAGAGCTGACTCACTTTGCACCTGTAAAACTGAAAAAACTGTCCAGGAGATCATCACCAGTCTGAGTTCATCTACATGCTGCCTCGATGTGTTTACCCACCAGAATTCTTCTAAAGTCTGTGCTGAACAGTTTGTTAGCACCACTCACTCACATAGTTAACATGTCGCTTCAATCTGGAACATTCCCCCAATGTCTTTGAAAACTGCGGTCATAAAAGCCTCTCCTAAAGAAGAGCAGTCTTGATGCCGCAGTACTGAGTCATTACCGGCCCATCTCTAATCTGCCATTTTGGGGCAAAGTCCTTGAAAAAGGTTGTTTACCAACAGCTCACTGATTTCCTCTTAATAAACAACTAATTTGATGTTTTCCAGTCAGTTTTAGACCTCATCACAGCACTGAGACTGCTGTTGTCAAGGTGACAAATGACATCCACCTGAAACACTGACGCGGGCAAAGCCTCAGTCTTAATTCTGTTTAGATCTGAGTGCTGCTTTTGACACTGTCGATCATGGGACCCTCTTACAGAGACTCGAGGACTGGGTGGGCATCACTGGCACTGCCCTAAACTGGTTAAAAGTCCTATCTGGAAGACAGGAAGTTCTTTGTCAAAATTGGTCACTGTGTCTCAGACCAGATGCCCCTGACCTGTGGGGTGCCCAAGGAGTCAATCCTGGGACCCCTTCTCCACATGTGTACTGTGTATCAACTGACCACATGCTGCCGTTATAGGACACATTCTCGCTGTGTATCAACTGACCTATCACAATTATGCAGACGACACTCAGATCTATGTTTCACTGACGGCAGGTGAATATGGACCAGTGGATTCACTCTGTCACTGCATCCAACAGATCATCAGTGTGTGGATGCAAAACAACTTTCTCCAAGACTGAAATCATCGTCTGTTGTCCCACAGAAACAAAGAGAAAGTGTTAACAGTCACCTCCAGAGTCTCGCTCTAAAAACCAACACATCAAGTTAGAAATCTGGGGTAATAATGGACTCAGACCTGAATTTTAACAGCCACGTCAGATCTATCACATCAGCAGCTTTTTACCATCTAAAAAAACATTGCCAAAATCAAAAGTATAGTGTCTAAACCCAGACCTGGAGAGACTTATCCATGCGTTTGTCTCTAATAGATTAGACGACTGTAACGGCCTGCTCACTGGCCTCTCCAAACGAGCTGTAAAACAGCTGCAGTACATCCAGAACGCTGCTGCTCGGGACCTGACTAGAACCAGGAAGTACGATCACATTAGTCCTGTGCTCAGGTTCTCTGCACTGCCCCCTGTGGCTCAGAGAATAGACTTCAAAGCAGCTCTGCTTGTATACAAGTCTCTCCATGGCCTAGCACCAAAGTACATCTCGGACATGTTAGTGCCGTATGAACCATCTCGGACTCTGAGGACCTCAGGGACCGGCCTCCTGCTGGTGCCCAGAGTCAGGACTAAACATGGGGAATCTGCGTTTCAAGTTTTAGTTGCAGCTAAAATCTGAAACAGTCTTCCAGAGGATGTGAGACAGGTTCTACTCTGGCAATGTTCAAATCTAAACCTAAAAACAGTTTTGTTCCGATGTGGAGGAGTATTGCCGGCAGTAAGTCAGATCTGTTCCAGTGCGTGTTGGACTTTGCCAGGGCTGCCCTTTATCACCGGTTCTGTTCATTGTCTTTATGGACAAAATTTTCGAGGCGCAGTCAGGGGGCGGAGGGGGTCCGGTTTGGAGAGCACAGGATCTCAATCTCTGCTGTTTGCAGATGATGTTGTCCTGATGGCTCCATCAAACCTGGACCCCTGCAACATGCACTGGGACGGTTTTCAGCCGAGTGTGAAGCAGCTGGGATGAGAATCAGCCACCTCCAAATCTGAGGGCCATGGTTCTCGACCGGAAAAAGGTGGCTTGCCCCTCTCCAGGTGGGTGGGGAGTCCTTGCCCCAAGTGGAGGAGTTCAAGTATCTCGGGGTCTTGTTCACGAGTGAGGGAAGGATGGAGCGTTGAGATTGACAGGCGGATCGGTGCAGCGTCTGCAAGTGATGCGGTCGCTGCATCGGACTGTTGTGGTGAAGAAGGAGCTGAGTCGAAAGACAAAAGCTCTCGATTTACCGGTCAATCTACGTTATTCTGCCCTCACCTATGGTCATGAGGCTTTGGGTAGTGACCGAAAGGACAAGATCCCGGATACAAGCGCGTCGGAATGAGTTTCCTCCGCAGGGTTGAGCTCAGGTCACACGGGAGGAGCTCGGAGTAGAGCTGCTGCTCCTCCCCGTGACCCGGCCCCGGATAAAGCCTGAAGAAGATGGATAGAATGGATTTTCTTTGCCACTCTTCTCTTTATATATCTTAAACTGTTTTGTGATTTCTGCCATCTGTCTTTGTGATTTTAATGCATTTTTCCCTGTTGTGTGAAGCACTTTGAATTGCCTTGTGTACGAATTGTGCTCTACAAATAAATAATAAACTTGTCTGCCAGGATCAATTCCCAAATATGACGTCTGGATAGTGAGGAGATATATATATATATATATATATATATATATATATATATATATATATATATATATATATATATATTTTACTTGCATATCGACACTTCCTTCCCTATCTTATCCATTTCTTTGTAATGGCCCTTTTCCCTTCTGCACGAAGTATGTTCCATTCACAGTGTCCATGGCAGGAGTTTTGAGGATCAGAGTTCTGAAGTCCTGTGGGAGCCAATGCCAAAGATGGTTCATCGTGCTCCATTGATCTCAGTTCAATATTTCTGAGCAATTGGACAGTCCCCAAACACATTTCTGAATAGTGGGCACTTTGACATGGTGTTATAAAAAATGTGATACATTTTTCCAACATGTGATTTTTTGGTCTTAGAATGAGATGTGTAATATCGAAATAATAATAATGACGAAGTGAAGAGAGAAGAAGATTTGAGCTTCACGTTAAGGATTTGTAGATGAAATAAATACAAACATATTGTGTGTCAATATTTCTGTGAGTATTAATCCAGAAAAATCTAAAAATACAGATTTTGCTTTCAACAAAACTGCTTAAGGAAACTTAAGGAAACTGTCAAGTTAAAACCATACTTGGGTACATTCTTCATGGAGATAGATGTTTTATCCCAGATTGTGGAACAAGTAGGAGGATTTCTTGAAATGCAGCTCTCACACTGTTAGGACAGAGGTTTGAAAAAAACAACATACTTTTATATTATCTATTTTTTTTGTAAAACCATAAATGTGTTCAAACCTTGCTCTAATGTCTGTCACATGTATCTGAGTGGTTTTAGTTTGACAAAACCACCTGCATTTGTCATTTTTGTGATATTCTGTGGTCCATCCCAGTTTCTCATTTGAAATCATCATGCGCTGATGAAGTTCTGTTCTATCTCTATTAGGATCTATTAGGATCTATTAGGATCTATTAGGATCTATTAGACCGTCACCTGCTCCTCCCCTCCCCACGTGACAGGCGGGGCACGCGCAGGGGCTGGAGCCATGAGCTGGGCGCACTGTGGCTCAGGTTCCGGACTCGGACTGGTCCCGTGTGCGCTCCGTGGTGTGCTGGGATGTGCTGGGATGTGCTGGGATGTGCTGGGATGTGCTGGGATGTGCCGGGATGTACCGGGATGGGCCGGGATGTACCGGGACTGCTGCTGACACAGTCCTGTCCAATCCCAGCGTGAGCGTGCCGCTGGCCCCGGAGCGCGCTCTGATGGGACGAGCGCAGAGGATGGTGGTGGCAGGTAAACACACGTGACCACGTGTAGGGCACTGCAGTGGGCACTTCGAGGGGAGGACAATGTGGAACATACATTTCCTCACTGCTCGCTTCAGTGACGCTCGGGCTGATTCTAGACATTTCTGTTGAGGGCAGTAGCTAATGCGCATGACATCCCATGTTTGCACATTCTTCTTGATCTCCCTGTGGTTCTCAAACTATGGTGTGGTATCTCTGGGTTTCAAAGTGATGAAAACGTAGGACCGTTACCACATAGCAATCAACTATTTAAAACAAAACACTTTATATTTTGAATTCTGTAAAGTTCTCCAAATGTTGCGTATAAACAGGAAGCGAAAACTCATGAATATGTAGGACCAGATAGTGCACAAGCATGTCCTCAGTCCTTCCCAGAGTTTAAAGTGTACTAATACCATTGTATAAAACTAAAACTTAGTCAGAGTAAAGTATGAGAATCACTGCTCTAGGCTCTTCCTCTCTGGCTCTTACCTTGTGGAACTACATGAGTGAATGTGTGTTAACCTGCCTGGTGTTTTCATGTTGTCATCAGTTTTACATGGATTCTCTCACTTTGCTCTTGCCATTTAGTTTGTCTTTTGTGTCAGTTTCTTTCCATTTTTGTACTGTCAACCAAAACAGCAGGTTTAACATGTATACTCATGAAAAATAAATCTCTAACATAAGGAAGGATATTGACATCACTTCACTTTGTTTACACCATACAATCTTTGATTGTCAATTGCCTATGAGCCTATATTTTCAAATATCCTATATTAGCCAATAGTCTGTTTTTCTTGGATTTAACAGTACAATTCATAGGTTTCATGTTTTTCCGCTTTAAACAAAGTTTACATTTAAAAGCATTTTTTTTAATAGATTCTCTTTCTTTGTTTTGTAAGTTCACTTGAAAGGAGTTCCTTTTTTTACTATTTTATTTTTCAGTAGAACATGGGACAACAGAAACTGAACAACAACATAACAACAAAAGAAAAGGGAATAAAATAGAACCAAAAACCAAAAAAAGATTTAAAAAAAAACAACAACCCAATATTGGGTTGTTTTTTTTTGGGCTGGTGATGTCAAAAACAATCTGCATTGCCTTATTAATTTCCTTTTTTTTTCTTTCTATTTTAAAAAAAAAGTTAGAACATAGGACAACAGAAACTGAACAAGATAACATAACAAAAGAGGGAGAAGGTAATTTAAAGGAGCAGAGAGTTAAAAATAAAGGAGAGGCATTAGGGAGGGCCATCAGAGAAATAAATAAATATATATACACATATATACATATACATACACATATATACATGTATACACACACATATACGTACCCATAAACATTCACATAGAGAGGGATTTATTGATTATCGCGTTCAAAATAATTGTCCCATTTTGTCCATTGTCTTTTAAATGTGTTTGTTTTTAAGTTATTTTGGTTATTTTTTCCATTGTGCGTCTGATATGATATTTGTCCAGTCCTGTATCGTAGGGGCGGTTTGAGTCATCCATTTTTGTGTGAGGGCCTTCTTCCCAGCTGCCAAGAGTATGTTCCAAAGATATCCTTCCATTGTGTCCATTGTGGGGGGTTTGAGGCCCAAGTACATTATTCCAAAATTGAAGAATGGGACAATCTGCATTGCCTTATTTATTTCCGTCCAGTATTTTTTGTATGACAGTCCCAAAACAACATGATAATGGTTTTGCCTCTTGGCCACCACAGTTTCTCCAACACTCAGCCCCTCCCCGTGAATAATGAGCACTTTGAGGTCATGAAAAAATGGGTCACATTCTTCCAACAGAACTCCCGCCAAATATGGGACCCCGTGGCCCTCCATTGTGATGTGCATATCTCTCTCCAGTCCTCGTCCGTCGTAACTATTTTACCCTCTTCTTCCCATTTAATTTTGATATACTTAGATACGTAGATTGTTTGTCCAAGTCATTAATGCATTTATATACTTTTGATATTATTCCCTTTGAAAGTTCGGATTTATACGCCTCAATAAAGATTTCTGTCAGGGGGTTATAATTGTCGTAATTTTGCTTTATTTCTTGGTTATAATAATTCATTATTTGTAATATAAAAATATGTATATAAAAATCCTGTTTTTCCAGGCCAAAGGATTCCTTCAGCATATAAACTTTTCATTTGATTTTCTTTTACAACCTGGTAAAAAGCTTTTATGCCTTTTGTTGTCCATATCTCTTATCGATGCTCTTTGGCTTAAAACTTAGATCTTATGTCAACCAGTTTAAGATTTAAACATTGTTATTTAGTTTATATCAGGGCATTTCTTGATGAGGGAGCTGATGGAGGGCTCCCACTTGAGGTCCTGGGTGATGGTGGTGCTGAGGAAGCAGAAGGAGTTCACGGTGGTGATGGGGGAGTCTGTCATGGTGCGGCGGGCTGGGGGGTTGTGATTTTTCCTGAAGTCCACTATCATCTTCACTGTCTTCTGGGCGTTGAACTCCAGGTTGTTACCACTTGCACCAGGACACCAGCCGGTCCACCTTCCTCCTGTAGACAGACTCATCCCTGTCCGAGATGAGCCCGATGAGGGTGGTGTCGTCCACAAACTTGATGAGTTTTACGGAGTCGTGGCTGGAGGTGCAGCAGTTTGTGTACAGGGAGAAGAGCAGAGGAGAAAGTACACAGCCCTGTGGAGCTCCTTGCTGATAGTCCGAGTGTCTGAGACATTCTTCCCCAGCTGCACGCACTGCCTCCATCCGTCAGGAAGTCAGTGATCCACCTGCAGGTGCAGTCAGGCACGTTGAGCTGGAGAGCTTGTCCTGGAGTCAGCAGATCCACCTGCAGGTGGAGTCAGACGTGGTGGGAGAGCTTGTCCTGGAGCAGAGCAGGGAGGATGGTGTTGAAAGCAGAGCTGAAGTCCACAAACAGGATCCTGGCGTAGGTTCCCGGGAGTCCAGATGCTGCAGGATGAAGTGGAGTGCCAGGTTGATGGCGTGTGTCTACAGACCTGTTGGCTCTGTGGGCGAACTGCAGGGGTCCAGCAGGGAGGAGGTGAAGGATTTGAGGTGGGGCAAGACCAGACGTTCAAATGACTTCATGACTACAGACGTCAGCGCCACTGGCCTGTAGTCATTAAGTCCAGTGATCCGGGGCTTCTTGGGGACAGGGGACAATGATGGCAGACTTGAAGCAGGCTGGGACGTGGCATGACCCCAGGGAGGTGTTAAAATGTCTGTGAAGACGGGAGACAGCTCTCCTGCACAGTGTCTTAATGTTAATGTGGCAGGAGAAACACAGTCTGGTCCAGGAGCTTTTTGTGGGTTGGATTTCCAAAATAGCCTGTTTACATCCTGTTCCTGAACTGAGAGAGTGGTGGGGGAGTGGGGGGACCAGGCTTGGGTTGGCGGAGGTGGCCACTGTGGGGGAGGGGGTGGTCACATCAAACCTGGAGTAGAAGGTGTTGTACTGTGATCTATCTTGAGAAAGCGCTTTGCTAAATCCATACTTTGCATCTTTGTAGCGCCCCTGTCTCCAGCCCTGTGCGCTGCCTCCTTCTGCTGCCTTAACTGCCTCAGTTTTGGAGTGAACCAGGGTTTGTCATTGTTGAAAGTGACTTTGGTTTGTGTTGCTATGATGCTGTCCTCACAGAATCGAATGTATGACGTCACAGTGTCCGTGTACTCATCCAAACTCTCTGTGGCAGCTCTGAAGACCTCCCAGTCTGTGATGTCCAAACACGCACGAAGCTCCTCCGCTGCCTCATTGGTCCACTTCTTAGAGGTCCTCACTGCAGGTTTGGAGAGCTTCAGCCTCTGCCTGTACGTGGGGATCAGGTGAACCATGACGTGATCTGAAAAGCCGAGAGCAGCGCGAGCCACGGCGCGGAAGGCGTTACTGACTGTTGTGTAACAGTGATCCAGCGTGTTCTGCTCTCTGGTCGGAACTTTAATAAACTGTCTGTACTGTAGTTTGTGGCTGAGATTCCCCTTGTTAAAATCACCCGGGATAATACACAAGGAGTCCGGGAAGGTCCGCTCCACACTCAGAATTTGGTCCGCGAGCGCGCGCTGTGCCACGTGCACGTTTGCACACGGTGGGAAGTAAACACCAGCCAGAATGAATGAAGCGAACTCACATGGAGTAGAATGGTTTGGAGTTAATGAAGCGATATTCCAGATCAAGAGAGCAGTGTAAGGAGATCACTTTCACATCCGATGACCAGTTGTTGTTGAGGTAAAAACAGACTCCTCCACCGCGTGAGCGAACGTTAGCGAAGAAAATTCCAGGTAAGGGCGTCCGAGTGCCGCGTCCACTCTGAGGGAACCCTTGTCTGTGGCGGCGACGAAACTTACATATTCTGTTGACATTGGATGTCTTAAGCTCGCAAAGTACTGGTAAATCTATAAATATTACATTTAGTAAATTAATAAATTATGTAGGGCAGATCGATATCTGGAGAGAGATTAATCCTAATGTCCGCCAATACACACATTTTTCCAACCCACGTAAGATCTATAGTAGAATAGACTACTTTTTTATTTTCAACAAAGATAGGTCCAAAATGACAGAGGCAGACACAGGTACTATAGATTTAAGTGATCATGCTCCTGTTTACATCACTGTAGATCTGGAACAGAAACAAAAAAACACACTTTGGAGATTTAATGCTCGTCTACTCAATGAACCACAATTTGTAAAAATTATGACAAAGGACATTGACATGTATGTAGAGGAAAATGACAACATTGGATGCAGCAAAGGCAGTTTTGAGGGGCAGGGTAATTGCTGTCACCTTGGCCAAAAAGAAACAAAGAGAGAAAAAATTAATGATTAAACGATTTGCAGAATAAACTAAGGTTGGAAGCTAAACATTAGATTAGATTCAACTTTATTGTCATTACACATGTTCAAGTACAAAGCAACGAAATGCAGTTTAGCATCCAACCAGAGTACAATAATAGTAAGTACAATATACAGATAATAATAAATAGGTGATAGCTAAAATAAGGAGCATATAAGGAGTATATAAGTATATATCCTGGAGTATATAAGTACAAATATACAGATTGATTGAGGTAAAGTGCATATTATATATATTGTGCATTAACTGTATGTAGACTATAAGCAGGGATAATAGACATCATTTACAAAAGCAAATGGGCATATGATAAATTAAGTTGTACAGATTGAGTGAGCATTAAATAGTGCATAATAATAAACAGTAGCTGCCTAACATTACTAGACTAGTGCAATGTACAGTACGGTTTTCAGTGCAACCAGAATCCAAAGTGTTTGAGTGCAGGAAGGTCCAGTAGTGCTGGTGTACCGTCTTTTGGACAGTGGGGGGAGATGGCGAGTTTGTGGGTGGTGGTGGTTGGGGAGTGGGGAGGGGGGGTTCATCGGCATGGGGCAGAGTTCAATAAGAACACAGCTCGGGGGAAGAAACTGTTCCTCAGTCTGCTAGTCCTTGTGCGGGGGCATGAAGCACCTGCCTGAGGGCAGGAGGGGGAACAGTCTGTGTGCAGGGTGGGATGCGTCGTTGAGAATGCTGCGAGCTCGACGGAGGCAGCGTTTTCTCTGGACTTCCTCAATGGCTGGAAGTGGAGTTCCTGTGATGCGTTGGGCAGTTTTCACTACGCGCTGCAGTCCTTGCGCCCCCCAACAGAGCAGCTCCCATACCAGACTGTGATACAGTTTGTTGAGACACGCTCAACGTCCATCCCATTGATGTGGATGGTGCATGCATGCCTCCTTTCTCCTTCCTGAAGTCCACGATGAGCTCCTTGGTTTTGCTGGTGTTTAGGAGCAGATTATTTTCGGTGCACCATGTGGCCAGGTGCTGTACCTCTTCCCTGTAGGCTGTCTCATCATTGTTAATGATGTCGTCCGCGAACTTTGATGATGGAGTTAGATCCATGCACGGGTCTGCAGTCGTAGGTGAAGAGGGAGTAGAGGAATGGGCTGAGCACACAGCCCTGTGGCACACCGGTGCTGAGTGAGACAGCGGTGGAGCAGGTGTGACCTGACCTAACATGTTGTGGTCTGTTAGTCAGAAAATCCAAAGTCCAATTACAGAGGGAGGTGTTTATGCCCAGGTCTCAAAGTTTAGTGATTAACTTGGAGGGGATGACGGTGTTGAAAGCTGAGCTAAAGTCAGCAAACAGCAATCGTGCATAGGTGTTGGGGTTGTCCAGGTGTGTGAGCACAGAGTGCAGTGCTGTGGAGACTGCATCGTCTATGCTCCTATTGCTGCGGTAGGCAAACTGGTATGGGTCCAGTGTGGTTGGGAGGTAGTCCTTCAGGTGTGCCAGGACCAGCCGCTCAAAGCACTTCATGATGATGGGTGTGAGTGCTACAGGGCGATAGTCATTGAGGCACGTCGGCTTGGAGTGTTTCGGCACTGGCACGATGGATGTGGTTTTGAAGCATGTTGGCACAGCTGCTTGGGCAAGGGACAGGTTGAAAATGTCCGTGAAGATCCCAGTGAGCTGCTCCGCACATGCCCTGAGCACACGTCCAGGAACGCCGTCAGGTCCAGCAGCCTTGCGTGCGTTGATCCGGCTCAGTGCTGTGTAGACAACCGTGGAGGAGAGCGTGGTGGTCTCCTCCTTAGGTTTTAGAGCGAGACTCTGGAGGTGACTGTTAACACTTTCTCTTTGTTTCTGTGGGCCAAAGACGATGATTTCAGTCTTGTCTGAGTTCAGCTGGAGAAAGTTGTTTTGCATCCACACACTGATCTGTTGGATGCAGTGACAGAGTGAATCCACTGGTCCATATTCACCTGTCGTCAGTGAAACATAGATTTGAGTGTCGTCTGCGTAATTGTGATAGGACACATTCTCGCTGCGTATCAACTGACCTAACAGCAGCATGTAGAGGTTGAACAGAAGGGGTCCCAGGATTGACCCTTGGGGCACCCCACAGGTCAGGGGCATCTGGTCTGAGACACAGTTACCAATTTCGACAAAGAACTTCCTGTCTTCCAGATAGGACTTTAACCAGTTTAGGGCAGTGCCAGTGATGCCCACCCAGTCCTCTAGTCTCTGTAAGAGGGTCCCATGATCGACAGTGTCAAAAGCAGCACTCAGATCTAACAGAATGAAGACTGAGGCTTTGCCCGCGTCAGTGTTCAGGTGGATGTCATTTGTCACCTTGACAAGAGCAGTCTCAGTGCTGTGCTGTGATGATTTCTTTCTATTTAAAATAAATCTGTTCCCTCTTGTAGCTGCAACACTATATTTAACCAGACCATAACTGTCCATACCCAATGTGATGCATTTCCTTCATGAAATTGGTCCAATGTCTGGATACAAGTTGAATGCACAAAAAAATGAAATTCTCTCTCACTGGCGCACAGACTTACCCATTTAAATCTCAAACTATAATCTCTTCAATATTTAGGTGGGGTCCTTCATCAAGAACTATAATCAATCTTAGAGAAAAACTATACTCCCCTTTTCGCCATTATAAAGTCTTAAGTCTAAATCAGATGTTTGAAACTATAAAAATGATTGTTTACCCCAGATTTCTCTATCTGTTCCAGACTCTCCGGATTTCTATCCTCAACCGGCTGTTTGATGAGTGGAATAAAGCGATCTCAAGACATGTATGGCAAGGAAAGAAACCTCGTATCCAGTTCAAAAGAAAAAGGAGATTGGGGTTTGCCTTGTTGGAAAAATTACTTTATTTCAGCTCAAATCAGAGCGTTGCCGGAGTGACCCAGAATATGAAGCTCAATGGAAAAATATTGAGAGTAATGTTGTCCCGGGGGTTCCTGTACAGGCCTTACTGGCAGATGACATACGGTTGAGTCATTTGGAGGAAGTTGACAATCCCTGGGTAAAATCTGTTCTTACAACATGGAAGGAGCTGATCAAAACATACAAACTAAAATCTTAAAGTGGTTGGCATGACCAAAGTTTTGTACCAAATAGATTTATAGTATGGACAACAAAAGGTATAACATTTTTTTCACCAGATTGTAAAATAAAATCACATGAAAAGCTCGGATATATTGAAAGAATCCTTTGACTTGGAGTAACAGGACTTTTATAGGTATTTACAAATGAAGAATTATTATAACCAGGAATTTAAACAAAGTAATGACCCTTGTAACCCTCTAAGTGAACTTTTTGTCAAGGGGAATAATATCTAAATCGTACCAATGCATTGCTAGTTTGCACAGCTACTCAACAAAATATATTAAAAACAAATGGGAAAAGAGATTGTAGCCTTGTTTTGACAGATGAAGAGTGGGAAAGTGTGTGTACATCTCAGTGGAGGACCACAAAATCACATCTCTGGAGGGAATTTTGCTGGGAAAATGTGTCATGTCAAATAGTGTTACCATGTCAAAGTGCCCATTACTCACCAGGAAATGCAACTGTTGTGTGGCACCAGGAGGCAAACCACTATCTCGTGTTTTGGGACTGTCCTGTTGCTCAGAATATTGGGCGGAAGTTCACAATGCACTGCAGACTGTTTTTGACAATGCCATCCCGCTGAACTTTAGAGGCGGAGCTAGACATTCTAAACATCCGGGGCTTAGTCCAAAAAGAAAGAGGGGGGGTTATCACTCCCCAATACTGTAATTCATGTACACACAGTAACCCCCCCAAAAAAAGAATGTATAGTATTTGTAGAAAGTATTATTCAGTCTTCTCTTTGGCAGACAGTGCCTGTTTGTCCTGTAGTTGTTCTGCTTTAGCTTTGTAGATGAATAAAAGCGCGCCTCTGAGAAACTGCTGCACTAGCAACCACAATGAATTCATTGTTTAAACAATCATGTTGTTTTCATGTCGTTGTCTATTCTAGGTAAGAGAAACTTTACTTACCTTGTTTTTCATTACATGTTCTAAATGTCTCTTTTTTCTGCTCCTTATTTATGCCCTATACTTTTTGCAAAACATCGGTTAAATGTAGAAAAGGCCTTTTTGTTAGCTCCACGGTCGATGACATGGCATGCTCTTCTCAGTGCGCCGTCTGCTGTTAACATCGCTCACTTGCTACGCTCCCGGCCACTTTCTACATGCAGCCAGTCATACACCAGTTCAACAAAAATAACCAATGAGACAATGGGTAAAGAGAGCCAGTCTCCAATCAGAGATAGAGAAGCGCGAACATGACGGACCGCCAGAGCAGCCAATCAGTGCGCGGAGCAGAGAAGAGGATCAGCCTGAGCTCTGCACAAATGACACATTTTCACATCAAACTGCGGCTGTTGAACCGAATGTTCTGGAACAAACTCTACAGACTGTGCAATCTATGACTTAAAAAAGTGTAAACATGAAAAGGACAAGATAATTAAGGGAAGTATGGGTCTTGATCCCAGATTGCCCGCACCCCAACCTGCTGAGCTAAACGCACTGACTAAAGTTGTGGCATTTTAAGTTTAAAGATGAATTGTGCTGGGACGCAGCACAATTCTGTAGTTAAAGAATTTATTGATATAGGGATTTTGGTATATTCTGCAAATTACCCAATTCCCCTTTTTAAAGATCAGAAAAATGGAGAAAATGACTTAATATGAAAATGTACAAATTTGACCGATTTTGGATTAAATGGGACAAATATACGGATAGACTGTGCCACTTGTTAGTTTTTCTTTAAATTATTATTAGCTAGTTACTTTTGTGTTGCTGTTTTTATTACTATTATTATTATTAGGCCTGAGCGCCACAAGCTGGCGTGAGGCCTATTAGTTCTCCAAGGCCGTGCAAAGCACGGCTGCGTATGTGCGCATGAAGTGCGCACAAAATCGAAGCGCTCGCCTGCTTCCAAACACTCACTAACGCACTCAAAATTAACAAAAGTGCCTGTCATGTCACCATGACGTAGGAAAGCGTGCACACCTCTAAAAATCGTGCCTCTCTCCATTCTGGCTATCTCCTTTTTCTAAAATTCAAAAATGTGGCGCATGAGTGCCCCCAAATGTTAAAAATATGCATTGAGAGATAAAAATCTGATCGTAGAATAATGAAATTTGGCACAGAGGTAGATAGTGACAAATATTATTACGGCAGTGTTGCAACAAAGGGTACAGAAACAGATTATGCACAGTATAATAATAAAACAGATAACTTAGAAGAAGAAAACTCTTATAATCTTAATAATAATAAAACTCTTATTTACAGCTGTCATATGGACAGAACATATTGCACCAGGGATGATTGACATTGTGTCACAGTATTGCACAGGAGTATAACAGTATTGCACATGATTATGAAAGCTGAATAACACGTTCAGGACTAACTAAATGGTGCTGAGGAGTGGGAGATCAAAAGTTATCCAAATTATTTTGATATCTTTCACGGTGTCTGTGCGGTGAAGCAGCAAACTGTTGCAAAAATTTCAGATTTCATTTCAAATTTCATTTTAAAATTTGACCACTTTAAAATTACACTTTATACCTTTACGAACTCCTCTTCGCGCCTTAGCGACTCAATTTAGAGACTCACCTTCAGGAGTGAATTTTTTATTGTAAGTGTTATGGTTTGTGTGCGGCGAAGCCACACATTTTGCCAAGAATTTCAAAAAGATGACCTTTTGACTGGGGACCACAAAAAGGAGTGGGCCATTAAAAGTTATTCAACTTCTTCTTAAAAAAATGATGGTCTTTTCACAAAATATGAACATTTTCAGTACACAATCATGCCCCTATTTTTAAAGCAAAGGGGAGAAAGCGCGTTAGCGCCACAGATTCGGCAGTAGGTGTAATAAAAGGAGGAAAATTGGAGAGCGTTAGCGCCCCCTCTTGCGTTGCGGGCGGCGGCGTGGTGAGGGCTGGTCATTGCGGCTATATTTATTATTATTATATTTATTGTTCTCTTCTTGTAGCTCCGTCTCTCTTGTCGTGTTCTTTGTTTTTTACATGTTTATATGTAAAAAAAATAAAAAAATGCATTCATATATATATATATATATATATATATATATATATATATATATATATATATATATATAATATATATATAAAGAAACATAGCTTTCACTCTGAAAGTGTTTTATTATTGCTGCTGCCTCATGGCCAGGACACTTGCAAAGAGATTTTTAAAGGCACTTGATCCACATTTGTTGTCGGTTTTTTCAACCACTGGAATAAGTAACGGTGGTAACTATAGTTTTACACGAGTGTGCCCTATTTGATTTCAATGGTAAATCAGTCAATGGAGGGTTGGAATAATTTACTTTGGACTTGAATTTGGACTCTATATTATTAGGTTTAATGTGTGCGTTGTGACTGGATTTGATAATGTCATAATCTCAGATGGCGGAAAAGGGCCTTATTTCTGAACAAAACGCCACAGTATCTCCTGTACAGACTTTAAGCAGAGTATCTCCCCAGCCGCTGATGCCGATCGGCAGAGTGTGAGTCAACCAGGGCTGATGTGGATCCTGCTCGTTCATTGGCCTGAGCGGTGCAGTGCTCATATGTAGGATTTGTGGATGAAGTGCTGCAGCCTTCAGATCCATCTGGGCATTATGCGCATGAGAGCTCCACCCCAGTGGAAGTGATGTCCCATCTGTCACAGCAGCTCGCACACGCCGCATGGCATAGGCCCCTCCCTCCTCAGTGTGTGGCACAGGCCCCTCCCTCCTCAGTGTGTGGCACAGGCCCCTCCCTGAGGAGAAGTTTAAAGCAGGGTTGGGTTAAGCAAAGATTTTCCAAACTTTGAACATCTCACAGAGCACTGTTCAGTCCATCATCTAGAAATGGAAAGAGTCTGGCTCAACAACTAACATACAAGACATGGCGTCCACCAAAACTTACATCTGAACAAGGACAGCACTGATCAGAGATCCAGCCAAGAGGCCTATTGGAACTCTGGAGGAGCTGCAGAAATCCACAGCTCAGGTGGACAGGGAATCTGTCCAGGACAACTATTAGTCGTCACTACGCAAATCTGACCTTCGTGGAAGAGAGAAAGAGAAGAAGCCACTGTTGAAAAAACAGCCCGTAAGAAGTCCTGTTTGCAGTTTGCCAGAAGACATGTGGAGGACACGGCAAACAGGTGGAAGAAGGTGCTCTGGTCTGATCAGAACAAAACTCTATGTCGTGTAAAACAGGTCACATGACTCTGAACACACACCCTCGTCCCACATGACTCTGAACACACCCTCTGTCCCTCTGTCCCACATGACTCTGAGCACACCCTCTGTCCCACATGACTCTGAGCACACCCTCTGTCCCTCTGTCCCACATGACTCTCAACCACCCTGTCCCTCTGTCCCACATGACTCTGAAACACACCCTCTGTCCCACATGACTCTGAACACACCTCTGTCCCACATGACTCTGAACACACCCTGTCCCTGTCCCACATGACTCTGAACACACCCTGTCTGTCCACATGACTCTGAACACACCCTCTGTCCCACATGACTCTGAACACACCCTCTGTCCCCTCTGTCCACATGACTCTGAACACACCCTCTGTCCCACACTGTACTCTCAACACACCCTCTGTCCCACTGACTCTGAGCACACCCTCTGTCCACACATGACTCTCAACACACCCTCTGTCCCACATGACTCTGAACACACCCTTTGTCCCACATGACTCTGAACACACTTCTGTCCCACATGACTCTGAACACACCCACTGTCCCACATGACTCTGAACACACCCTTTGTCCCACATGACTCTGAACACACTTCTGAACATCCCTTTGTCCACTGTCCCACTGTCACTGTCACATGGTGCTGTGGGATGCTTTTCTTCAGGGACAGAGAAGCAGCTCAGAGCTGATGGAAGATGGATGGAGCCAATTACAGGACAATCTTTGAAGAAAACCTGTTTGTGTCTGTGACAGACTTGAGACTGGGGCGGAGCTTCACCTTCAGCTGGACAACGGCCCAGTCAAGGTCCAGACTTAAATCCAATTCAGAATTGGAAGATGGAAGATCTGAAAACTGCTGTTCACAAACGCTCTTCATCAAATGTGACTGAGCATGAGCTGTTTTACAAAGAAGATTGGATAAACATGTCAGTCTGTTGGTGAGCAGAGCTGCAGAGACAAACCCCAAGAGGCTTTCAGCTGTAACTGCAGAGGAAGGTTCTAAATGACTTAGGGGCCGGAATACTTTTGCACACTGCACAATTCAGGTTTTTTTTTATTTAAAAAAAAAAAATCAATCTGGAAATCATATAGAATTTCTGAACACTTCATAATTGTGTGGCACTTTGTGTTGCTCTTTCAAAAAATGCCAATAAAACAGATTTAAGTTTGTGGTCATGACGTGACAAAATGTGGAAACGTTCAGCGGGTACGAAGACTATTGCAAACCACTGTAAATGATCGAATAAAATATTAGAAGAAAAAAATACATTTTAGAATCAATTCCATTGGATAGATACACCTTTTTAATAACATTTCAATCAAATGTTGGCGTTTGGCATTCTTCTCATTTTCGCCCTTTACTTTCGGGTGATTCGTGCATGTTCGATGTGCTGATGCGGTTGCATGTCTATCTGGCAATAGTGGTAACGGGCCATTGCACTTAAAAATACATTTTAGATAAGCCTTTTCCAAACTTTAAATGTGGATTATTGGTCCTTTCAGCACAAAATCTAAACTGTACCTGAACTGACTCTCCGTGGCTCATGACAGGAGATGGATACAGAACTCTCTGTTAGAGGCCAAAGTCGGATGTGATCATTGGACGTGAGAACAGAAAAGCACTGCCTTTTATTTATTTATAAAGCTTTCATTGGGATTTGACCTGATTATTTCACGTATTTGCTGAATATCAGATCACGTATTCATCGATTAAGATGACAGGGCATTCTTATTTTAGAGTCTCATCGAATCAGTCCAGCGCTACGGAAAAAGCTTTTCAGGAACTTCGCTCCTGGTTTATTGAACAAACACAAAGACGTTTTAAATGAAATTATTGTATACCTTTTAATGATCTCAAAGCACTTTTTTTGTTTTAAGGTTTTAAATGATTTTATTCCACATTGTGTGTGTTTTATACATTTGTTTTAATTTGTTTAATTGATTGTTTTACTGTCATTTTATCCAGATATTCTGTTCCGTTTGTTTGTTGTTTTTTGATGAGTTTTGTGATCAACAGGGCTCATGAAAAAGAGAGGTTCTTTCCTTGAGTTCTACACTGTTTAAATAAAACATAAAGAACGGGAACTATTTTCTGTTGCACATATATGTGACCACAATGGTTATGTCTTCCTTTTGTAAAACCTATTTATAAAATCCTGATATTATTTTTGGTTGTATCATCCAGCCCTATTCTGGGCCCGAACGGTCCATTGTTTGGCCACTCCGTGCTGTGTTCTCTCTGACCTTGGCGAGCCTGATCACTGGCAGATTGCGACATGGTAGGGGCACAGCAGCTAATATTTTGACTCAGTGCTAAATAGACTGCCAATATTTGTTCCCAACCGGATGGGTGAGTTCAGCTGACCAAAATGAATGTCTGCTCTACGCTCTCACAACTCTTCGAGTGAAGCGAGGTACACTGGAGACTGGAGCTCCGCAGATCTATGTAAAGCCTGAATCAAATGAGTGTTTGCCTTTTTAGCAGACTCACCTGCTTTCTCAAGTTATGGAGTTTGTCTTCTACATATCTACGACTGGAACCCGACTGTCCCGTTGGACCTTGAACATGACACTGGGATTTAGACGTTCTGTACATGACATGCCTGATATCTTACTCTTTGATTGCACTTATCTTTTGGGCTGAGAGACGTTTTGTCCCATTAAGTGTGGTCCTCAGTAGGCGTTATCCAGACATTACTTAAATCCTGGAGCGGTTAAAAGAGGTGTACCTGATTTTTACAGTCCTAAAAATGTCAAAAACAGAACCAGTTCATTTTGAAGTCTCAGCAGCAGCTCACATACCTTGCTCACTTAACTGATGCATTCTGAGCATCCTAATATTTGACTCCAATGAGTTTAGAAGAGCTTTTCACAACTTTTGAAGACTATAACAAGTTTTGCCATCACAGTAAAGCTAATAGCAACTAACATACTAAAGGCATGATAATTAGATACTTAGAAAGGGCGGTGGTCTTATTTTCAACTGAAGAAGTGCTTTTACAATATATCACCACTGTGGCAAAACAGCCCCTTTAAAGGTCCTATATTTAGCTATTTTTCCCATTTCATAGTCTACCCTAATGTCATTGTTGCTGAGGGCATTGTTGCTAAGGGCATTGTTGCTAATAATAAGTGTTGAGCAACACCCATTACATAACAGTTATAAAATATCTGCCATAATCTTTGACCCCCGCTCCCCTACACAGAAATGCAAATGGTTTAGTGTGAGATTTTGCCCCCACCCTCCCCAAGAGCAATCCACTGACCCACCGGTTGCGGTGCCGATTGCAGCGGCCTCAGGTGAAGACTGCCGTTGTGTCCTTGGGCAAGACACTTTGCATGGTTTGCCCCCAGTGTTTGTGTGAAAGGGAGAGTGGTTCTTTGATGTAAAGCACTTTGAGCGCCTTGAAAGCTCGAAAAGTGCTAGAAATCGTACTGGGCCTATGTCCTGGATCCAGAGACAGACTCATAGAGTTTGAAGTGCGCAGCAACAAGTACTACCATGGCTTCAGCAGGACGTGGTTGTTTTGGTAAATATGCTAGTATCTTCCGTATATCGCGTTAGTACAGTTTAGCATTAGCTCGGGCTTGGCTCTTCTTGTTTAGGTGTACCCTGCAGGAAGTACCGGACTATGCCCACGGAAACAGAACATGCTGCCGAGGAATTCCAAAGGCAATTGTCATTTTGTGTAATGAATTAGACTTGTTACTACTTGCATGGGAAACATCAAATCAAAATGTATATGTACTTTATATAGGTCTATATTTTATCGTTTCACAGTTGTAACGTTTGTAGGACTGGTTCAAAAGAAAATACACACATACATGATATTATTATAACGCTAAATGATTAGTCCTACTTCCACGTGTAGGTTGTGAGGAGGATTCATGTGCTGCATTACTGTCCATCCTGGCTTTAATGTGAACTGCCTCAATATGAATGCATCACAAAACATGAATAACGTCTACCATGAGCAAACACAAGGGCTCAGATCTGGGGGCCGGACTACAAAATCCCACCACAATTTTATGTTTTTATCTCTATAAGATCCACAAACAACTCACAGTGGCACAATTCAACCTTAGAACTCAACACAGGACTTTAGGTTCAGAGAAGGAAAACCATCCGAACAATATGACACGACTAAAAATTGGACAAAAGCACTAAAACCCAGAGTTTACCAGAAACATGACTCGACTAGTGCAAAGCAGACCTGGACCAAGACCAGGTTTAAACCAAGACTAAAAACACACCATATCTACCAGAAAAACATGGATAAACTATAAAGCAGGACTAAAACATGATTAGAACAGGACTAAAAGCAGGACTAAAGCAGGACTAAAGCAGGACTAAAGCAGTTCTAAACCGGTCTAAAGCAGTCTAAAGCAGGAGCCTAAAGCAGGACTAAAGCAGGTCTAAACCAGGTCCAAAGCAGGTCTAAAACAGGACTAAAAACAGGACTAAAAGCAGGACTAAAGCAGGACTAAAGCAGGACTAGAAGCAGGTCTAAAGCAGGTCTAAAGCAGCCAAAGCCCAAAGCAGGCCCAAAGCAGGTCCAAAGCAGGTCCAAAGCAGTCCAAAGCAGGCTAAAATGAAAGTCATTCGAACATTTGGTTCAAAGGAAAACAAACACAGCTGTCACTAGGCAACATGCACAGTGTCATGCATGTTTTTGGAGTTCTCTGACCTGCAGCAGTGGATTCAAAATAGCCCAGACTGAGCATTGAAATATGTGCAACGGAATGAAATGGACAACGGGGAAAAGGTCCTGAAAGCACTAAACTGGAGACAACGGATCTGCACCTGAGAAATCATGTCTTTTGATCTTCCCTTCGCCTCCAGAGTCCACCTGAAGATGTAAAATGATGTGTTTTATTACAATCCGACACATATTCACTGAGAAATTACCTAATGAATTTAGACGCGCCTAAAGCAAAAGTGCACATGTCCGGAACGAGACCACCTTTCATAACCGGACCTGTGAAGCAATCTGCACATCACGCACAGCGGGCTGACGTACGTGCACTCACGCAGACCTTTCAATCCAACGAGGAAGCCCTGAAAACACGGTCCCTCGTGCACGGCGCATAATGTTCCTCGTTAACGAGAAGACTTCCAAACACGCGGAGCACACGGCCCTTACACATGTGACATTTAACACAACATTCATCAGTCAAGCTGTTATTTCCTGTGTCTGCAGCATCACACAGTGTGTGCTCTGACTGAGCAGTGTTTCAGAGGAACCGGGGCTCTGGCCCGCCAAGACCAGGGAGGAGGTTGCTCGCCAAGAGATCTGTGACAGAGGCGCCGGTGCTGTGCACCTTTTGCTTGTACACCTAAAAGAAAAAGTATTAATGTTGGATTACTCGAGTAAACTAAAATACTCAAATAGGAAACAGAGTTAGACTAATAGAAGTGCGACTAAATCTGTATTTATGCAGGACAAGATGTGATTTCAATTTGTGAAACCAGCGCTTGGCTGCTCTTTGAATACATGTGTGATCTAATGTGGAGAGAGTTAGGGGATGAAAATGTATTCATGTTGTAAAAACATACCTTCACTTCAGACATGTTGTAACTTCAGAGTACCAGCAGATCACTGTGTGGAAACTGTTCAGTCGACACTGATTTTGAGGGTGTTTCTGTGTCCAGAGATGGGGCAGGAGCCGGGACAGAGTGAAGGCCTAATAAATACTTTTTTAAAAAAAAGAGTAGAACCTGTCCCAAATCTTCAGGAAGTCTGTTCCAGATTTTAGCTGCATAAAACTAAAATGCAGATTCCCCATGTTTAGTCCTGACTCTGGACACCAGCAGGAGGGTGATATCTGTACACAAGCAGAGCTGATTTACAGCCTATTCTCTGAGCCTGCCAGTGCAGAGACTTGCGCACACGTACTTCCTAGTTCTAGTCATGACCCGAGCAGGATTAAAGGATTAACGGATTTTTGCCCGTAGACTTTATTGGACAGGACAGATGAGAATGAAATCGGGGATGAGAGAGAAGGAGACCGTCGGAGACGGGAATCAAACCCACGACACTGCGGCCGGCCGCACATGGAGCCTGGCACATGTGTTCTTCGTCCCAACCACTAGACCACCGGGCAGCACTGTACTGTTCGACTGTTACAACTCGTTTGGAGAGGCCAGTGAGAATCAGAAAAGGTTTATGGCCATTCTCATTGAACACAGTTCGTAAACATAGGAACTTGTCTCGGCGTTAAGGTGCAACATAAAACAATAAATAAAATAATAATAATAGCAACATCTATAGAGTCAAATATGGCATATATAAATTAAGAATTGACTAATAAAATAAGGTAACAAATAAACATGTCACACAGATATGTATACAGAAATGTACAGATGGTCGGAAATAGTGCAGAAAGTGAACAATGCGTGAATATTATTGGTTGAATAATTGTTAAAGTGACAGGGAAAGAAACTGTTCTTGTGGTGGGAGGTTCTGGTCCTGATGGACCGTAGCCTCCTGCCTGAGGGGAGTGGTTCAAACAGACCATGTCCAGGGTGAGAAGGGTCAGCTGTGATCCGACCTGCTCGTCCCAGAGCCCTGGAGACGTACAGGTCCTGCAGAGATGGAAGTCTGCAGCCGATCACCTTCTCAGCAGAACGCACGATGCGCTGTAGTCTCTGTTTGTCCCTGGCTGTGGCTCCAGCAGAGGGCGCTGTAGTCTCTAATTGTCCTGGCTGTGGCTCCAGCGTAGCACACGGTGATGGAGGAGGTGAAGATGGACTCAATGATGGCTGTGTAGAACTGCACCATCATCTGCACTGGCAGCGCTTGGCTTTCCTCAGGAAGGGCGGTGTTGTCCGCAAACTTGATCAGTTTTACAGAGTCGTGGCTGGAGTGCTGCAGCAGTTTTGTGTACAGGGAGAAGAGCAGAGGAGAAAGTACACAGCCCTGTGGAGCTCCTGTGCTGATAGTCCGAGTGTCTGAGACATTCTTCCCCAGCTGCACGCACTGCCTCGTCCGATCGTCGAGGATAATAAACCCTCCAGCTCAGCTGCCGGTTAGAACTCATTTCCACAATCCAAGTGTAATGAGTTTGCATTATTCTTTAATGACAAAGTTCAGGGCATTAAAAATGCTATCAATTCTACAATGCAAAAAAATAAACCCTCAAACCAACCTACACACATTAGAGCTGACTATCACTTTGCACCTGTAACTGACAAAACTGTCCAGGAGATCATCACCAGTCTGAGTTCAATCTACATGCTGCCATCCATGTGGTGACCTCAGATTTCTAAAGTCTGTGCTGAGACAGTTTGTTTCAGCACCACTCACATCAAATAGTTAACATGTCGCTTCAATCTGGAACATTCCCAATGTCTTTGAAAAACTGCGGTCATAAAGCCTCTCCTAAAGAAGAGCAGTCTTGATGCCGCAGTACTGAGTCATTACCGGCCCATTCTCTAATCTGCCATTTTGGGGCAAAGTCCTTGAAAAAGGTTGTTTACCAACAGCTCACTGATTTTCCTCTTAATAAACAACTCATTTGATTGTTTCCAGTCAGGTTTTAGACCTCATCACAGCACTGAGACTGCTCTTGTCAAGGTGACAAATGACATCCACCTGAAACACTGACGCGAGGCAAAGCCTCAGTCTTAATTCTGTTAGATCTGAGTGCTGTTATTTTTTTTATAGACCCAAAATCACAACAGTAGTTGCCTCGAGGGCTACAGTGGAAAAACAGAATCAAAATAATGTTCATGGGGACTTGTGTAATGTCCCAGTATTCTGTTTCCTTAGAACAGATGTCCCAAGCCCCCCTGTCCTTAGACCCTCCTTTCAGGATCCGCCAGGAAAACTACCAACCTCTTTTGGGAAAAAGTAGAAACCGTGTAGGAGTTCCACAGTGAAGGAGAGATCCGACTCCCTCGGATGGGAAACGAGACGATCCATGGGACCCTCTTTACAGAGACTAGAGGACTGGTGGGCATCACTGCACTGCCCCTAAACTGGTTAAAGTCCTATCTGGAAGACGGGGAGTAATTTGTTGAAATTGGTAACTTGTGTCTCAGACCAGATGCCCCTGAACCATGTGGGGTGCCCCAAGGGTCAATCCTGGGACCCCTTCTGTTTCAACCTCTACATGCTGTCATTTGGTCAGTTGATACGCAGCGAAAATGTGTCCTATCACAATGATGCAGTCGACACTCAGATCTATGTTTCCATGACGACAGGTGAATATGGACCAGTGGATTCACTCTGTCACTGCATCCAACAGATCAGTGTGTGGATGCAAAACAACTTTCTCCAGCTGAACCTTTCAGACAAGACTGAAATCATGGTCTTTGGCCCACAGAAACAAAGAGAAAGTGTTAACAGTCACCTCCAGAGTCTCGCTCTAAAACCTACAAATCAAGTTAGAAATCTGGGGGTAATGTTAGTGCCATATGAACCATCTCGGACTCTGAGGACCACAAGAGTCAGTACAAAACATGGGGAATCTGCGTTTCAGTTTTATGCAGCTAAAATCTGGAACAATCTTCCTGAGGTTGTAAGACAGGTTCTACTCTGGCATTGTTCAAATCTAAGCTAAAAACTGTTTTGTTTTTTCGCTTTGCATATTACCGAAATTATTTTCTTTGGACCCTTCTCTTTTATGTCTTAAACTGTTCGACGGATAGCCTGAAAATGGCACCTTTTAAATTTCTTTAAATTAAGGTTTAGTGATTTCTTTCTTGTCTTTGTGATTTTAACGATTTTTTTCCCTGTTGTGTGAATGTGTGAAGCACTTTGAATTGCCTTGTGAACAAATTGTGCTCTACAAATAAACTTGCCTTTCTTTGCCTTTCCTTACCTACTAGGTTCCAATCGCACTGTAAGAAGGTTAAAAGCTCTGAATAGTTGATTTTCATCATATAGGCCTTTTGAGACACCTTTATTAGCAAGGACCACGTATCCACAAGATATGCGAATAACAGTTATTTAATGATGTGAGATGGACGTTGGTGATCCAATGCGGATTGAACTGCAGACCGATGGCAAGGACGTGAGACTTAGGCTGAGGGCTCCGTCTCTGCAATCTGCCCAGCAGGTTCAGCACCCCAGAGGAGTGAGTTAAGAAAGGAAGAGAGCGCTATGGACACCGCCAATGTCATGTGGACAAAACAC
Source organism: Chaenogobius annularis (assembly GCA_015082035.1). Classification (NCBI taxonomy): domain Eukaryota; kingdom Metazoa; phylum Chordata; class Actinopteri; order Gobiiformes; family Gobiidae; genus Chaenogobius; species Chaenogobius annularis. The sequence continues at coordinate 566,647 of BJKM01000626.1, forward strand.
AAAGGGATGACGGAGGGAGGTAGATACATATTGGAAAGCATTTCTGAGGAGGATCTGCCGTTACAGAATTCCGAGGAACTGAATTTGCACTGGCTTACAGCAGCTAAGGGTTGTATTCTGCCCTCGCTGTTGCTTTGGATACAGCTATGCATAAGGTAGACCGACAGGTGTATTGTCCACTTTTATTGATGCCTTCAATTATCGACAGAGTGAAACTACAGAACAGAAAGAAATAAACAGTATTTACTTTACTTGTTTACTTATGCAATAATACACATTTGCCAGCTTAATCTAGCTAACATTGATGAAAAACTAGACATAGCAAAAGTATTATTTTTAGTACAAATCTTCAGAAATCACTACAAATATATTCTCAAAGAAAGCTCTTTCTTTTTAGAGTAGCTGGCTCACTTCTTCCTACTACTTTTTGACAACTTTGGTCCAGATGACTGAGATGAGTTCTTTTTTAGCCGGCCTTTCCTGATATTTGTTCATCTTATAGGGAGCAGGAGGTGGCTGCACAGAATGCCTAAAGCTGGGGTCATTGTGCATTTTTACTTCTCGGCTGATGAAGGCCACAAATGCAAAGAATGGTGGAAATGACACACAATGTTCCTCTTTGTATTTAGACCCATAGGTCATCCACTTTTTTTATATGCCAAATGGCAGTTTTTCCACCACTGGATGAATTCCTCTAGCTGTGTCAAGGTACAGCAGGCCAAGGATGTATCCTTTGCTCTTTGTGGCTTCGATCTCGAAAAGCAGATCCAGCAGTTCTCTTCAGAGATGTGGCTCTTTAATTGGAAAATGTTCCAATCTGTCGAGGAGTAACTTTTCTAAAGCCGTAGCACTCGCTGAGTCTTTCCTAGACCTAGTCCTTTGGACGGGTTGTTTATATACACTGCTCTTTGGGAATATGTATATTGAACAGATTCTGCTCCAAGCCATTGGAAACTCAAGTCACAAATTACCTTTTCAAATAAAGATTTCCATCCCCAATAATGGATGGAAATCTTCATCCATTTCCATCGATTATTGGGTGGAAATAATGTAAATGTATGATATACAATAATATTTTTAGTGCAAATCTTCACAAATCATTACAAATATAGTCTCGAAGACTGACCTGAAAGGTAAGATCATGGAAAAAATGAATGCAAGGCAACCCCGACTTCCCTTACGCCGGCTGAGTGAGATGCCACCAGAAAGTCTCCTGGACGGTGTGAATGCAGCATTGAGTACGATCCCTACCACAACCATCACTGAGACCAATGAGCTGATATACACCTCAGCAGCAGTGATCCTAGAGATACTTGGCTATAAGGGCAACCATGGGAGCCATGAGAAACAATACACACCATGGAAACGAAGGTTAGAGGCTAAACTCAAGCATGCACGGAGAGAAGTGAGCCAGCTGACAGAGGCTGAGAGAGGTGCAATGAAAAAGGAACCCAAGAAGAACAACCAGATGCCCAAACCTGAAGCACTCGAAACTGCCAAACAAAGGCTCCAAGCCTTGGCCAGCCGCCTAAAGAGGTACATAAGAGATAATGAAGCCAGAACGAATAAACCGGCTGTTCACAATTCAACCCGCGAAAGTGTACGCGGAATGGCAGGGTAATAAACAGCAGAGCAGACCCACCAAGGCTGGAAACTGAAAAAATACTGGAAAAGTATATGGGAAAAAGAGGCAACACATAACAGCGATTCACAATGGCTGATGGATCTAAAGCGCGGACCCACAGCAACCTCCCTGAACAGAACCCAGTTACCATCACAGTGGCAGACATCATCCAAGAAAGAGTCTCAGGTATGAAAAAACTGGACAGCACCGGGCTCTGACATGATTCACGCATACTGGCTAAAGAAACTCACAACACTCCGGGAGCGCTTGGCAGCACAAATGAACCAGTTGCCAAGAAATTGGACTCACCCTGAATGCCTAACCAAAGGGTGTACGATCCTGATCCTGAGCCCCATCCAACTATTGGCCAATAACCTGTCTCTCCACAACATGGAAGCTCTCATCAGGTATCATCGCGGCTAAGATAAGTGGGCACATGGATCAATATAGGAGCAAAGCGCAGTAACGCAAAGACACCAGAGGAGTCAAACACCAACTCCTGTGTTGACAGAACAGTCGCTCAAGACTGCAGATGAGTAAGGCAAGTCCTAAGAAGCCAGCTCAATGACAAGAACAAGTACCGGGCAATAAACAGCTATGCCCTGCCAGTGGTCAGATGCCCTGCAGGAATAATAAGGTGGCCAAAGGAAGAAATACAGACCACAGATGTTAAGACGCGAAAGCTGCTCACCATGCATGTAGGGTTTCACCCAAAATCCAGCACCCTGAGACTGTACACTAGCCGTAAGGAAGGAGGCCGTGGACTAGTGAGCGTGAGAGCCACTATCCAGGATGAAGCATCCAAGATCCACAAGTACATCAAGGACAAGGCCCCAACAGATATGACATGCTCAGGGGATGTCTCAATGGGGAACAGAGGATGAGGTGCTGGAGGAGGGACCATCATGGGAGGACACGCCCCTACATGTGATGTACCACCAGAACATAACTGAAGTGGCTGATATCAAGAAATCCTACCAATGGCTAGAAGCGGGCCGGTCTGAAGGACAGCACAGAGGCACTCATCATGGCTGCACAGGAACAGACCCTGAGCACCAAGATTTACCACACCAGACAACCTACACCCAAGGTGTAGGTTGTGCAAAGGGGCCCCGAAAGACAATCCAGCACATAACTGCAGGCTGTAAGATGCTGGCAGGGAAAGCATACATGGAGCGCCATAACCAAGTGGCAGGCATAGTGTACAGGAACATCTGTGCAGAGTATGGACTGGAAAACCCAAGGTCAAAGTGGGAAACACCCCCAAAGGTGGTAGAGAATGACAGAGCCAAGATCCTGTGGGACTTCCAGATACAGACTGACAGAATGGTAATGGAAAACCAACCAGACATTGTGGTGGTTTTCCATTGTGGCGATACCAAGTGATGGCAACGTCAGGAAAAAGGAACACGAGAAACTGGGAAAAATACCAAGGGCTCAGAGAAGAGCTGGAGAAGGCCCAAGCTCCCAGGCCTCTGGTAGAGGACCCCAGCTTAGAAAAAGGGATGAGACCACCTGTGGAGGGTGAGAAGGTAAATTTATAAAAATGTAATTTTCCCTTTATCACTGCTTACAGTTTTAAGGTGTTTTGGTGCACCATTCATTCTTATTTCAATATTTTAGAAAGACAACATGAAATGAACGTTGAATAGCTCTGTTGCATATTTGAGGTTATTTCATGTAAATATACAAAGGTTGTGTGAAAAATCCCCTATAGTGTATCGGACGGTATAAAGTGATCACTTCATCTCTTATAGAGTAATCCGAAAAAGGCACCCAAAAACACGACTTTTACATCAAAACTAAGGTGAATGATTGTAACAATCGGGAAAAAGTGGCCTCTCAAAGTACCCAAGGCAGACAGGTCCTAGGGTCAGACAAAGGGCGGTTCGCCAAGCACCTTTATGAATAGAAAAAAAACAAGGCTAATTACGTCACCCGGATTGGCGTTACCGGGGCCCCACCCTGAGGCCAGGCCTGAGGTGGCCGCTCTACGGCGAACATCTGTTGTTCTTTCCCCACGAGGCCTAGCCGGGCATAGCCCGAAGGAGTGATGTGGCCTGTCTTCCTGTGAACCACCTGTGGCAGGATCCATAAGGGACTGGTGCAGAGATGTCTTGGCAGCAGTCGAAGGCAAGGGCCTTGACGACTGGATCTCCGGGGACATGGAACGTCACCTCGCTGGGGGAGAAAGAGCCTGAGCTTGTATGGGAGGTCGTGTGTTACCAACTAGATATAGTTGGTCTCACCTCCACGCACAATTTGGGCTCTAGAACCTATCCCCTCGAGGCGAGCTGGACGCTCCCCTTCTCTAGCGTTGCCCGTAGGGAGAGGCGGCGGGCTGGTGTAGGCTTGCTTATAGTCCCACAGCTAAGCCGCAACATGTTGGATTTCATCCAAGTGGACGAGAGGGTCGCGTCACTACGCCTGAAGATAGGTCTCTCACTGATGTGTTGGCTTACGGGCCGAACAATGGTGCAGAGTACCCTGGCCTTCTTGGAGAGTCCCAGAGAGGGGTATTGGACAGTGCACAGATAGGGGACTCTGCTGTTTTACTGGGGGACTTCAACGCCTATGTGAGCAATGTCAGTGACACCTGGAGAGGGGTTATAGGGAAGAACAGCCTCCCCGATCTGAACCCGAGCCATGTTCAGTTATTGGACTTCTGTGCTAACCACGGATTGTCCGTAGCGGACACCATGTTCAAGCACAAGAGTGTCCATCAGTGCACGTAGCACCAGGACACCCTAGGCTGGACGTCAATGATCGACTTTGTTGTTGTGTCATCTGACCTTTGGCTGCATATCTTGCATCTGACCGTCGGCTGTAGCATCATGCTGTGGGATGCTTTTCTTTAGCAGGGACAGGGAATCTACTCAGAGCTGATGGAAGCTGAATGGAGCCAAATACAGGACAATCTTTGAAAAAAACCTGTTGGTGTCTGCAAAAGACGTGAGACTGGAGCAGAGCTTCAACTTCAGCAAGCAGTACCTACATCCTATTGTTCCCTGACTTTTGGATCCCTCTCCCTGAGTGCCCGTTTAGCATCAAAATGCCTCAGGCGTCTCCAGGGTTTCAGCAGTCCATTATAACCAAGCGTCCTCCCTGAAGTAGCCTGCAAGGGAGTGATGGATTTTACACAGACAGCACAGGAAGCGCAGCACAGAAAGAGCAAGGAACGCCAAATCAAGAAGTTTAACATCCTCTTGAATAAAAAGGACCCAGGTAAGGACCAGCATGACACGATAGATATATGGGGCGATCAGACCGAAGTAAGACCAGTAAGAAACCATTGGATCAAGAAACCTATCAGGTCCTGTCTCAGGCTGAGAAAGACGTTACTCTCCAAAGGGCTCAAACTTTTCAATTACTTCTAAGCACATCCCTACAGAAAACTACATCACAGCCACAGAAACAGCCCATCAGGAACAACAAGATGACAGAAACTGAGGCTGCAGACCTGAGGATACGGGTCACAGCTACTCTGAAGAGCGCCAAACCTCCTCCTTTCAAATATCACATCTGCGGAGAAGAAGGCACTGTCAGCACTACAAAAATATCACAGCATAAACATTCTTCCAGCAGACAGGGGGCGCTGCACTGTGATTCTTAATACAGCTGATTATGAAGCCAAAGTCCTCAGCCTCCTCAAGGAACACGACCACATACGGACGTCTGAAAAGAGACCTGACCAGTGGCTACAAGAAGAAGGTGATAGACAAAAGCTTATTATTATTATTATTAAAAGCTTGAAAAAGAGAGGTGATAGACAGGCTTCTGTATTACAGACTGTATCCTGGGAAGCCATTCCATGCATTTATGGCCTTCCCAAAATTCACAAAGAAGAGAATGTTCCACTCAGACCCATTGTGTGCAGCACTGATTCCATCACATACAATGTGGCCAAGCATTTAACAACCATCTTGGCACCATTGGCTGGGGAACTCGAACATCATGTGGAAAACACACACACTTTTGTGGACAAAGTTAAACTTCTCCAATTGGACCCAGATGACCTGATGGTCTCTTATGATGTTGTGTCCCTCTTCACCTGCATCCCGACCTCTGAGGCAGTAGCAGCGGTGAGGAACGAGACTGCAGGAAGACACCACCTACAGGAAAGGACCAAACTGTCACCTGAACATATCTGCAAACTACTAGACATCTGTCTTAACAACCACATACTTTCAATTCTGGGGACATTTTTACCATGGGCTCGCCCGTCTCTCCATCGTGGCCAACTTGTACATGGAGAAGAAGGCACTGACCTCCTTTTCAAGGCATTGCCTCCAAGTCTTTGGTTACCGTTACGTGGATGACACGTTTGCGACGATTAAGAAACAAGAGCTGGAAGCCTTTCTTCAGAGCACATCAATGCAGTGGACCCACATATCAGGTTTACAAGAGAAGATGCAAAGGAGAACCGCTTGGCCTTTCTTGATTGTTCCACGATCAGAGAAGAAGACGGGAAGCTCTAGATAGAAGTATATAGGAAACCCACACACACTGACCAGTACCTGCTCTTTGGCTCTAACCACCCACTACAGCACACAGCTGGGAGTGATCAGTAACACTACAACACAGAGCAACAAGAGGTGCCCACCAGCTCAGAGGGCAAGAGGAAAGAGGAAACACACGTCCGGAATGCTCTCTCAGCCTGTGGATACCCGACTTGGCTCTGAACAAAGTGAAGAGAACCAATAAGCAGGACAAAAGGGACAAAAGGGAAACAGAACCAAGAAGAAGGGGTGTCTCTATCCCTTATGTCTCAGGACTGTCAGAAAAACTGCAAAGAATTTTTAGACAACACGAAGTCCCTGTTTATTTCAAACCAGGAACACGTTAAGACAAAAACTGGTTCACCCTAAGGACAAGATGCCGACACAAAAACAGAGCAATGTAGTGTATTCTATCCAATGCAGTGAAGAAAGTTGTAAAGAGCGCCACATAGGGGAGACTAAACAGCCACTTCACAAGAGGCTTTATCAACACAGAAGACACTCAAGTTCAGGACCCCAGAGCGCTGTGCATCTTCATCTCAAAGCCACAAACCACTCTATTGAAGACAGTGAGGTGGAGATTCTGAGCAGTGAAAAAAGATGGTTTGAAAGAGGAGTTAAGGAGGCAATCTTTGTTAAAAAAGAGAATCCTTCATTAAATCGTAATGGAGGTTTAAGATTCAACCTTCCAGTTGTTTATAATGGTCTGCTGAAACCATGGAGACGCCCGAGGCATTCTGATGCTAATCAGGTACTCAATGAGAGGGATCCAAAAGTCAGGGTATAATAGGCCCATCCCAGTTGGTTTCAATGGTCCATTATCAGGAGGTCCCGCCCTGTGGGCAGGGCTTTCACAGAGTAGGATAAAAACAGGAGTTCTCAGACTTGTTTCACAGATTGAGAATGAGTCTTGGATGAACGTATCGTTTTTCTAAAACAGAGTCCAGATGAATACAACTGAATCTTTTTCTACAATAAACATATTCATGTGTTAGAATGGCCCAATCCAGACCTAAATCCTATCCAGAGTCTGTGGAAGATCTGAAAACTGCTTTTCACAAACGCTCTCTATCAAATCTGACTGAGCATGAGCTATTTTGTAAAGAAAAATGGGAAAACATGTCAGTATGTAGCAGTGTGGACGTGTGCGTCTGTCTGTTCCGCCACACCTGCAGGGGCGCCAGACACCAAACTACAAGACACACTTTGTTGTTGTTAGTCTTCTGGCCGTCTGTACTTCCGCTGGTTGCTGGTCGCTTGGCCTAAGTGTTTTGTACTTTTACTCCATGTAGCAGGTATGAATATTATAATAATGCATTCAGCTTTAATGCTTTAATGCGTAGCTAGGCCCTTATCAGACACTCTTTTGTAGTCCTGCTGTTCGCTTGGGGAGCACCTCATCGCGCAGCTGGGTGCGTCTTCACTGTACACTGGGTGTGTGTCCCCCCGGTGGTCCTCTGAAGCTATGGGTCATTCCAAGCCTAATGTAAAGCCTCTGTACAACATGCCCTCAAAGCGGTATGTTTCCTGTGACGGGCTGTAGCGAGTATTAAGTTGATGGTCTGTGTTTTCAAATGATATATTTGTTTATAGGTAACAGTGCCCAAGTCCACCGGGCGTCCAGCCCAGCCACCGCTGCCTTTTCGATTGCACCTGTTTTGTATTGTAAACAAGTCTTCCTGCTCCCTGCTACAGGGTGAGTGCCGGACTGACTGTTATTTTGTCTGAAGATGTTGTTAATGAAGGAGTTATGGGCCGAGCCGCAATAGCACGAGCCTGGCATTATTCTATTTCTTTTGATATGAACTCTGTAAAGGAACCAAACACATTTTAAACCATCCAAACTTCAAAATCAGCGAAAATTTACAAATAAATGATGCTTAAAATGGAACAACTTGAACTCTTATCAATTTACAAACCTGTGTCCTTGTATGCTGGTGCTTGTTTATCCATTATACAAATTAAGCCTTACCCTTGAATGCTACATGTATGTGAACAAAGCTCTAAATACAAACCACAAAAGACTTGCAGCTGTAATTGCAGAGGAAGGCGGTTCCATAAAGTATTGACTCTGGGGCCTGAATACTGATTACTTAGTAACCATACTTAAAAGTAGAGCCAATAATTACACCTGACAACACATTTATTTTTGTTAAATGATTGTTTAAATTCTCATAAAAAGGTGTAAGTCGCATGAAAATCTCTGCATATTCGATTGAATGCCGCTTTTTTGATCACAGAGGAGGAGGATTCTGATGTAGAATCCAGCTCTACCTCCTGTCATTTTCAACTTTTATTCATCACATTTTTTGCACAAACTGTAACTTGGCTGAAAAACTGCTATTTACCACATGGACCAACTCACCAAACAACATCATTGTTAGAAAAACTCCCTACGTTTGACTTGTGACTTTCAAAACAAATTGATTACAATATTGTGGAAATTTAAAGATTGTAATTCGCAACAATATCAAATGATATCAAGAATAAAAGCTAATGAGTGCTGGGTACGTGCATATTCAAAATGTTAAATATTGTCATTGTCAATCTGTGTTTTTAGAGAGGGCAAAAAAAGGCCTTTTTATAGTATGACTATTGACAACCGCCAGTGTGTTTGGGCCCAGCATGGCCTTCCTTATGGTGCATCATTTTTTGCCCAAATAGACAGCGTATTTTTCTATATTCTGCAGCCGTAATCAAGGAAATAAAACAAAAAATGAATATCCTGTTCAGATTTTTCTGGCAATCCATCAGAAAAGTGCAAAAACAAGCCTGTATATGGTTTGGTTGAGGTTAAGTATCACACAAAACATGAATACATCGTAAAAGACAGTATCCTCAATATTGTCACTTGTAATATTAGGCTTATATACTCTCACAGAGCGTTTAACCTTTTTACGACAGAGTTTCCTCATTCTGATGCAGGTTTGAGTAATCTTGTATTACCCTGCAACCGATGCTCCAGTGCTAAGACATTTCCTGTTTACCTCTACCCCCTATCCCCGCCCACATCCTGTACTTATTTGTAATTATATGAAAAATGAAGACTCAGAGTGACTCTAAAGTTCTTAAAAGTTACATAGACAGACAAAAATAGAGACAATCTGCTTGTTACAGCGAACTCACAATGAAGAGTTCTGGAAGTCAGCGGACCTGTTTTTATGGCTAAGTCATTTTTATCAAAATTGTAATTTACAATGAACAAAATGTAAAATGTCTCCTTTAATATACAACTCCCACTTTGTGTAAATTAAGCAGACCAACAGTTTTGCCTGTCCTTAAAACCGGCCCCTTCTCACACCTCCCTCTCCATATTTGGCCGCTTCTCCATCACCCCGGCAGCAGAGCGGAGCTGGCACCAGCATAAAGCACCAGTCTCTGCTGTCTCGTGCCTGACGTGCTGCCAACTCGTGTGAAGCTAACTCAGGCTAGCATGTGCGAGGAGCCAGGGAGAAGAGGTAAACATTGAATCTTTGGATACGTTTCAGGCATCCGGTTGTACAACCTTCTGCGTAAACCGTGAGCGGGCAACAATGCTCGGACTGTGGACCACGGTTAACCAACAAAACGACGATATTATCCATGAAAGTAGTTTGCTGTATGGCAGGGAAGGAGCTTTTGGTTCTTGTTCATACACAAGATGACTGAAGTATTCCATGGCAGGTTTGTTTTAGAGATCAGTAGAATGCATTGTGTCCTTTAGATGTTTTCCAAGGTGCTGTGGTGATAAAACGCCCATATCTCTTCCAAGAATCCTTTTCCCAAACACTGTTCCATTCCTGGCCTGTCGGTCCCACCTTCCTGGTGTTTTTGTGCGCCCTCAAGGCTCTGGAGTGTGGGTATTCAGTCTTGAGTGGCTGTGCGTGCGCTGGCGTGATGGAGCAGTGGGGTGCGGGCAGGGGGCTGAACACACTGAAAAGAAGCAGCCTGGCACTGTCAGGAGCAGTGCCAGGCACGGCGTGGTAGAGAGCCCACAGCAGAGGTGGGTCTGGGGGAGAGTGAGTGGAGGGTATGGAAGTGCTGATCCGTGGAAAAAAAAGGCAAAAGTAGGCGGAGTAAGGTCAATAATGTCTGAAAAGGCATTATCGTTCCCTCTGCGGGATGAGGGAGGTTAATACAAACGCTTTGATGCACCGCGTGAAGAAAAGAAAAGTTCATATCCATCCATCTTGTTCCGCTTATCCAGGGCCGGGTCAGGCAGGCAGGGTCCAGCAGAGGGACAGACAGAGGTCCAGGCAGGGACAGAGGTCCAGGCAGGGACAGAGGTCCAGGCAGGGACAGAGGTCCAGGCAGACAGAGACAGAGGCAGGGACAGAGGTCCAGGCAGGGACAGAGGTCCAGGCAGGGACAGAAGTCCAGTGGCAGGGACAGAGGTCCAGGCAGGGACAGAGGTCCAGGCAGGGACAGAGGTCCAGGCAGGGACAGACGTCCTGGCAGGGACAGAGGTCCAGGCAGGGACAGAGGTCCTGGCAGGGACAGAGGTCCAGGCAGGGACAGAGGCCAGGCAGGAACAGAAGACCAGGCAGGGACAGAGGTCCAGACAGGGACTCCCGGACTTCTGTTGTTAATGATTACAGCTTTGAACTCATTGGTCTCACTTAGGGTCAGAGTCAGGATTAAACATGGACCGGCCTCCTGCTGGTGCCCAGAGTCAGGATTAAACATGAACCGGCCTCCTGCTGGTGCCAGAGTCAGGATTAAACATGGACCGGCCTCCTGCTGGTGCCAGAGTCAGGATTAAACATGAACCGGCCTCCTGCTGGTGCCCAGAGTCAGGATTAAACATGAACCGGCCTCCTGCTGGTGCCCAGAGTCAGGATTAAACATGAACCGGCCTCCTGCTGGTGCCAGAGTCAGGAATGAACCGGCCTCAAGTTAAACATGAAACCGGCCTCCTGCTGGTGCCAGAGTCAGGACTAAACATGGAAGAGCCTCCTGCTGGTGCCAGAGTCAGACTAAACATGGACCGGCCTCCCGCTGGTGCCCAGAGTCGCGGACTAAACATGGACCAGCCTCCTGCATGTGCCAGAGTCAGGATTAAACATGGACCGGCCTCCTGCTGGTGCCCAGAGTCAGGATTAAACATGGTGCTGTGCAGAGTCAGGATTAAACATGGACCGGCCTCCTGCTGGTGCCAGAGTCAGGATTAAACATGAACGCGGCCTCCTGCTGGTGCCAGAGTCAGGATTAAAACATGAACCGGCCTCCTGCTGGTGCCAGAGTCAGGACTAAACATGAACCGGCCTCCTGCTGGTGCCAGAGTCAGGGTTAAACATGGACCGGCCTCCTGCTGGTGCCCAGAGTCAGGACTAAACAATGGACCAGCCTCCCGCTGGTGCCAGAGTCAGGACTAGACATGGACCGGCCTCCTGCTGGTGCCAGAGTCAGGACTAAACATGGACCAGCCTCCCTGCTGGTGCCAGAGTCAGGACTAAACATGGACCAGCCTCCTGCTGGTGCCCAGAGTAAGGACTAGACATGGACCAGCCTCCTGCTGGTTGCCAGATTCAGGGCTAAACATGGAGCGGCCTCCTGCTTGGTGCCAGAGTCAGGACTAAACATGTACCAGCCTCCTGCTGGTGCCAGAGTCAGGAACTGAAAACAAGGACCAGCCTCCCTGCTGGTGCCAGAGTCAGGACTAAACATGGAAAGCCTCCCGCTGGTGCCAGAGTCAGGACTAAACATGGACCGGCCTCCCGCTGGTGCCCAGAGTCAGACTAAAACATGGACCGGCCTCCTGCTGGTGCCCGAGTAAGGACTAACATGGACCAGCCTCCTGCTGGTGCCAGATCAGGGCTAAACATGGAGCGGCCTCCTGCTGGTGCCAGAGTCAGGACTAAACATGACCCAGCCTCCTGCTGGTGCCCAGAGTCAGGACTAAACATGGACCAGCCTCCTGCTGGTGCCAGAGTCAGGACTAAACATGGAAGAGCCTCCTGCTGGTGCCAGAGTCAGGACTAAACATGGACCAGCCTCCCGCTGGTGCCCAGAGTCCGGACTAAACATGGACCGGCCTCCTGCTGGTGCCAGAGTCAGGACTAAACATGGACTGGCCTCCTGCTGGTGCCAGAGTCAGGACTAAACATGGACCCGCCTCCTGCTGGTGCCAGAGTCAGGACTAAACATGGAAAGACCTCCTGCTGGTGCCAGAGTCAGGACTAAACATGGACCAGCCTCCCGCTGGTGCCCAGAGTCGGACTAAACAGTGGACCGGCTCCTGACTGCGTGCCAGATCAGGGCTAAACATGGACCGGCCTCCTGCTGGTGCCAGATTCAGGGCTAAACATGGACCGGCCTCCTGCTGGTGCCAGACAGTAAACATGGACCGGCCTCCTGCTGGTGCCAGAGTCAGGACTAAACATGAAGAGCCTCCTGCTGGTGCCAGAGTCAGGACTAAACATGGACCGGCCTCCTGCTGGTGCCAGAGTCCGGACTAAACCATGGACCGGCCTCCTGCTGGTGCCAGAGTCAGGACTAAACATGGACCGGGCCTCCTGCTGGTGCCAGAGTCAGGACTAAACATGGAAGCCTCCTGCTGGTGCCAGAGTCAGGACTAAACATGGAACGGCCTCCGCTGGTGCCCAGAGTCAGGACTAAACATGGACCGGCCTTCCTGCTGGTGCCAGAGTCAGGACTAAACATGGACCGGCTCCTGCTGGTGCCCAGAGTCAGGACTAAACATGGAGTCCGGCTAACTCCCTGCTGGTGCCAGAGTCAGGACTAAACATGGACCGGCCTCCTGCTGGTGCCAGAGTCAGGGACTAAACATGGACCGGCCTCCTGCTGGTGCCAGAGTCAGGACTAAACATGGAAGAGCCTCCTGCTGTGCCAGAGTCAGGACTAAACATGGACCGGCCTCCTGCTGGTGCCAGAGTCAGGACTAAACATGGAAGAGCCTCCTGCTGGTGCCAGAGTCAGGACTAAACATGGAAGGCCTCCTGCTGGGGCCAGAGTCAGGACTAAACATGGACCCGCCTCCTGCTGGTGCCAGAGTCAGGACTAAACATGGACCGCCTCCTGCTGGTGCCAGAGTCAGCTAAACATGGACCGGCCTCCTGCTGGTGCCAGAGTCAGGACTAAACATGGACCGGCCTCCTGCTGGTGCCAGAGTCAGGACTAAACATGGAAGAGCCTCCTGCTTGGTGCCAGAGTCAGGACTAAAACATGGACCGGCCTCCTGCTGGTGCCAGAGTCAGGACTAAACATGGAAGAGCCTCCTGCTGGTGCCAGAGTCAGGACTAAACATGGAAGAGCCTCCTGCTGGTGCCAGAGTCAGGACTAAACATGGACCGGCCTCCTGCTGGTGCCAGAGTCAGGACTAAACATGGACCGGCCCCTGCTGGTGCCAGAGTCAGGACTAAACATGGAAGAGCCTCCTGCTGGTGCCAGAGTCAGGACTAAACATGCGACCGGCCTCCTGCTGGTGCCAGAGTCAGGACTAAACATGGAAGAGCCTCCTGCTGGTGCCAGATTCAGGGCTAAACATGGACCGGCCTCCTGCTGGTGCCAGAGTCAGGACTAAACATGGACCAGCCTCCTGCTGGTGCAAGAGTCAGGACTAAACATGGACCAGCCTCCCGCTGGTGCCCAGAGTCCGGACTAAACATGGACGGCCTCCTGCTGGTGCCAGATCAGACTGTCAGGACTAAACATGGACCGGCCTCCTGCTGGTGCCCATAGTCAGGACTAAACATGGACCGGCCTCCTGCTGGTGCCAGAGTCAGGACTAAACATGGAAGAGCCTCCTGCTGGTGCCAGATTCAGGGCTAAACATGGACCGGCCTCCTGCTGGTGCCAGAGTCAGGACTAAACATGGACCAGCCTCCTGCTGGTGCAAGAGTCAGGACTAAACATGGACCAGCCTCCCGCTGGTGCCCAGAGTCAGGACTAAACATGGAAGAGCCTCCTGCTGGTGCCCAGAGTCAGGACTAAACATGGAAGAGCCTCCTGCTGGTGCCCAGAGTCAGGACTACACATGGAAGAGCCTCCTGCAGGAGAGGAGAGGTGAAGCTCTAACTGAGCATGTGCAGAGGAGAAGTTAGAACTCTCTGTATGAAACCGGACTTAAGACGTTCTATTTTAACATCACTCTTATTTTCTTATACATTGTACATTTCTTACACATTCTCTTATGTACAATAGCAGCAAGCTATACATTATTTTAAAGATTATTTTCTCAACAAAACGACCGTGTCATTGATGTGGATGGAATAATATGCCCCAACAAGAAATTACCAATAGATTGTGATAAAAATCACATTTTTTACCTGCATTCCGGTTCTGACGGACTCAGCGGGGTTCACACCATCAGCAGCTGGACTAATCCCATCGGAGGAAATAGTCCAGTGAACAGCACTTCTCTGTTTGTATGAAAACACCGGCTTCAGATACAATATGGCGTTCAAGATTATACGCACCACATTTTCTGCTCTCGTTAGCCTTTTGGACGTGCATCTCGTTAGATATATGTATTATTATACCCCAAATAAAAAAAAATATATTATATATATATAATTCATGGTTACACTCATGTTTACACATTTTCACATACATTGTTTTTCACAGTTATAATAGGTATTTGTAGTCTCCAACGTTTTGGATTCCCTTGTCTTTCCTCTGTTTGTTAAGATGTGGGTTTGTGTAGATTTTAGGCCCATCATTTTTTGATTCAAAAAGGTCAACAGCACCAAAATGCCTATTCCTAGAGATTTGAGACTTTACACAGTTGTCAACAAGTACAGTGAATAGCCTAATTTTACAGTGATGTCTGTCTTGCTTAGGACCTTTTAAATTTGTCAATATTTCGGCGAGACTAATAAAAGGATGTATTTTTCCATGTTCTGAAGCCCTGACTGTGTTCAGAAACTAGAAGGCCAGACCTTTCTAATGATGCGTCACACTGGCATATGGGCTGTAAGATCTTCTTTTAATAAGCAATGCCATTTGGGTATGTCCAATTATTGTGCACAGGGCAAAGTAGGCATTAAAAGCATTTGATTTGTGTGTGACAGAGGATGTACATTTGTGACAGTGACTGGTTTAAAGCCAGTGGAAATAATAACAGCAGCTCCTTTCCGGTTTAGCTCTGTTTTAGCGCCATGATGCTATTAGCTCCTGCACAAACCCACACTCCTCTGCCTGAGGCTACATGAGTCAGTGCACATAAGATTGAGAACATTTTGCACTAACGCTGCTTTTCAAATGAGTAACATTAAACAGTGTTCATAGGGACTTGGAAATGTCCCAGCGTCCCGTGTCCTTAGACAGATGTCCCAAGCCCCCCTGTCCTTAGACCCTCCTTCTCGGCCAGGAAAAACTACCAAACCTCTTTGGGAAAAAGTAGAAATTTGTTCCACAGTGAAGGAGAAATGCGCTCAAAAATGCCTTGAAAAGCTCTCTTCAGTAAGTATTCTTACTGTGAGCGTGCTCTACAGACTTCAAACTTGTTCTGGCTTGTCTCCATGGAATTATTAATTAAATGCCATGTTGTTGAACATTGAGGCAAGGCATAACATTTCCCGCCGGCATAGAAGCTCCACCTCCAGAGAACATGTTCAAATCTTTTCATGTTGTCGTTCTTTTTTATTTATTTTTTTTCGTTTTCGTTTAATCCCAATGTTTCCAGCAGAGGGCACAGACAAATGTTGTCTGCATGTAAACTTGAATCCATGTGTTCAAACAAGGAACTTTTTGGTCAATACGGTGCATCCAGAAAGTAATAACGTTTACCACATTTTCCGAACACAACCCCACAATGACAAGGTGAAAGAAGTCTTTCAAATGTATAAAATATTATATAGCACAAGTATCTAAGTATTCACAGCCTTTGCTCAATACTTTGTTGAAGCTCCTTTGGCACAAATGCGTGCGTCGGGTCATTGTCTTGTTTAAGATGACCCTTGGCCCCAGTCTAAGGTCCAGAGCCTCTGGAGCAGGTTTTCATCAAGGATGTCTCTGTAACTGCTGCATTCATCTCTGCTGATCTTGACTAGTCTCCCAGATCCTGGTGCTGAAGAACATCTCCACAGCATGACGCTTCCATCACCATGCTTCACTGTAGGGATGGTACTGTCCAGGTGATGAGTGGGGCCTGGTTTCCTCCAGACATGATGCTTCAATTCAACAACAAAGGGTTCAATCTTTGTTTCATCAGACCTGAGAAGTTTGTTTCTCATGGTCTGAGAGTCCTTCAGGAGCCTTTTTACAAACTGCAGGCGGCTGTCATGTGCCTATTACTGAGGAGTGGCTTCTGTCTGGACACTCTACCACACAGGCCTGATTGGTGGAGTGCTGCAGAGATGGTGGTTCTTCTGGAAGGTTTCTCCTCTCTCCACAGAGACATGCTGGGCACAGATTGGGTTGGGCTGGGACAAGAAATTCTCATTTCATTGCGAAGCAGGTTTGGACGGTTATGAACGGCTGACCACATTTTGTACGTCCGCGCTTTGCCTGTAACATTGCGTTTTGCGGCGTCTCAAATCGTTTCCTCGTTTGGTTCATTTGTCTGAAAATATGTGACCGATTGTAATAAAACACAAAGCATTTGTAGCATACAGAGAACACGTTTGGAAAGTTCCCACTTTCTCCTCTCCATAATCTCCATAGCAATGGCGTGGAAACAGCTGTTGTGGATCACGAGAGACGGCGTCTAGCTGCTTCTGCTGAAGTATGAATGCCAGCGCCGAAACAAACTTTGTCCTTGTTCTCGCAGCCCTGCAGGTAATCGAACAAACGTCTTGCTTCTTATGAAGTATGAATTGTCCTTTAAAGTTCTTTGCGCTGCGTTGGACCCGTTACTGCGGGGTCTGGGCCAGACTGGACCTGCAGACTCATGTGCTCAGAGGAACGTCTCTTTGGAAAATCAAATAAATCCTCACTGTCACATCACATTCACCCACAATCTTTGTCCCTGTCTGCGTAAAACAGGCACAAACTGACAGCACCACACGAGATCTGCACATAAGCTCAGACTGAGCTGACCACAGTCCCCTCCGGACCGCAGCATCCCATCGAGCACTCAGGTCCAGTTAAGTTGGCACAAGCCCATCTTGAGAACATACTCCACGTTGTGCAAAACAAATTAAGGTGAATTAAATAAAGAAACAACGCTCCGAGAATGCATTTCAATATTTTATATTATTTGTTTTTTTAATTTTTTTTAATTTAGGGAACTCATTGAAAAACTGGAAATCAAACCGTTTTATTGCTCCCTTCTTTCATTGCCTGTATATGAGGCATGACAAACATCTCCCACAGGGGGCGCTTTTGAATGCCACAGTTCTCAGTCATTGGTTCAAACACTATCACCATATATGGACTGGCACCATCCCACTCCAGCGGCCAAGTCCAGCCTCTTTATGCCAGGGCTAAGGCCAGCAAGATAGCAAAATTAGCGCCCTGGCCCCGCCCCCTGGAAAAGGCTCACGTCAACACTACCGCCGGGGGCAAAATATGGCCCGTGGTGTTTCCAAACTGTTTCTATTCACAGATGATGGCGGCCACTGTCTTCGACAGCATTATATAGACACGTTTTTCAAATCATGTCCAATCGTGGACTCCAGTGTCTCGAGTTGTAGAAGCATCTCAAGGACGATCAGTGTCATGGTAAACGGTAAATACTTATGTACATGTACTCTTCTTGGTCTTTTATTTTTAATCAATTAGCAAAAAATGCATCCAGTCATTATGGGGTATTGTTAGTATAATTTTGAGGCAAATAATTAATGTAATCCTTTTTGGAATAAGGCTGTAACATAACAAAATGAGGAAAAAGTGAAGCGCTGTGAATACTCCAGATGAACATAAAACCTTAAATGACAAATTAATGACAAGTCTGAAAATTGTATCATGTACATGTGTGACTGATCCACAAAAGTAATGTAAACATGGGATTTAGAGAACCAAGGAAAGCAAAGGTCATACTGTGCCAAATCTCCAGAAAACCCTCCAGCTTAACCTTGTGGAACGTCATTGGGTTCTGCGTAATCGCTGTCTGCGCTAAAGGTGGAGAACAATGTCGAAATCTGCGGTTACTGTCACTCTGCAGGCAGCACTTTGGTGCCGCATCCCGTCAGTATGGAAATCCTATTAACTAAGAAGTTAAGAAGATACAAACCCAAATGTTGGGAAATATGGGGAAGACTGGAGAGCAAGCTCTCATTGGCTGAAGAATCTGCTTCACTATACTATAGGTCATGACTTTAAACTCAACTATGAATTTAAGAATAAGCTATGATTTATCACAGTGGTTCTCATTTTCTTTTTACACAAAGTGCCATTGAGAAACATTTGACGATCCAATTACAACAAGATCAGGTCTCAGGTCTGTAGAAGGACTATTGAAGGTCTAATCTAGGGCTGAACCAAGTCTACACCATTGCGTACCCAAAGGAGGACAAAGATGTGGACAAATTTGACTCTAAATTAAAGATGCACTTTATAACTTTTCCGGCTGTGGGTCTGCCACCATTGACACGTTCTTCAGAATGGTATTAATTCAATTCAATGTATTTTTAAGAGCTCAAAGTCACAAGTGTTTGCATTGCATGTCTGACCAAACATTTTTATTTTACCAACAGAAAGGTAGAGAATTAAACAATGAAACAGCAGATAGATATGTAACATGTGGATGAACATGGACGGCATGACGGACTATATTACGGACTACATCCCGACACGGATCGACAGTCCCAAATATTTGCCCATTTGGTCCAAAGTGTTATTTCTTTATTTTGTCCGTATGTCAAGGATAATGTTGGTCCAGTCCTTGATCTTTGACGTAATTTATGTCCTCCTTTTGTTGTGATGGCCTTTTACCCTCCTGCCTATGCTCCAGAGGTAACAGTTTACTGTGTCCATGGCCCAAAATACATAGTTCTGCCATCCAGTGGAATGGTGATGTCAAAAACAGCCTGCAGCGCTATGTTGATCTCTGTCAAATATTTTCGACCAACAGGACAGTCACAGAACATGTGATAGTGCTTTGCCTCCTGGAGCCACAGTTAGCATATCCTTGTGAATAATGAGCACTTTGGCATGGAGTTATGAAGAAACAGAATTCCCTCCACTGGTTTGTGTATTTTACGACTCTTCGTCAGTCAAAACAAAATTACCTTCTCTTTCCCATTTATAATTTATATATTTAGTAGAGTGGTTGTCCAAATAGTTAATGCTTTTTTATAATTCAGATATTGTTCCTCTTGTAAATGCAGATTTATAAGCTTTAATCATTCTTTCACTCAGAGTAACGGTGGTTGCTGCTAAGTTTAATTTCTTGGTTATAATAACTCCTGTTTCTCCAAGTCAAAGGATTCATATCAAAGCTTTTCATGTGATTTTCTTTTACAATTTGGTAAAAAAAAATGTATTCCTTTTGTTGTCCAGACCTTAAATCTCAGATCTGTATTGTTAGGGGTGAAACTTTAATCATAAGATCAAGATTTTAACATCTTTCTTTAGTTTGTATGTTTTGATCAGCTCCTTCCATGTTGTAAGCACAGATTTGACCCATGGGTTTTCCAGCTCCTCCAAATGACTCAACCATCAACTGCCAGTAAGGCCTGCACAGGAACCCCCGGCACCACGTTAATCTCACTATTAAAAATATTACCTTCGGACTTGATTTGCAAATGAACAAATTTGACAAACGCTGGACTAATGGGACGTTTGGTTTGGTTTATTTGTGTCTTTTTTTAAATTTTGTTGGATGTCTACTGATTTTTATTTTTGTCTATTGCTCACTCTCTCACCAGATTCTATGGAAACAATTTCTCCCAATGAGATTCCTTGGAGTTGCACAATTCCAGGCGTTTGTGCGACTGGTGCTGAGTTTGAAAAGCTGAAAAGCTGATGTGATGCAGAGCAGAAGTGGGTCATCCAAAGGCAGCGGCCCACAGGGCATACAACATGTATGAGGCCTGCACCAGTCTGAATCATTCAAAACATTTCAATCCAAAATCACTGTTTGCTGAATGGTCACAGAGACACGGAATGTAAGGGCCTCTGTTTCTCAATGGGGTCTTTTCCTGTCTAACACCTGCTAACCAAAGTGTAGACCTCTTCTAACGTGTGTGTGACATACATGGGATTCTATGTCTACAGTTTTCTTGGCGTATGGTGTTTCTGTGTGTGTGTGTGTGTGTGTGCGTGTGTGTTTATGTGTGCATGTGTTTGTGTGTCTGTTCATGTGTATGCACGTGTGTTCATGTGTGCTTGTGTTTGTGTTCATGTGCGTCTGTGAGTTCATGTGTGTTTGTGTGTGTGTGTTCATGTGCGTGTGTGTTCATGTGTGCTTGTGTTTGTGTGTGTGTTCATGTGTATGCATGTGCGTGTGTTCATGTGTGCTTGTGTTTGTGTGTGTTTGTTCATGTGCGTCTGTGTGTTCATGTGTGTTTGTGTGTGTGTTCATGTGAAAGTGTGTCATGTAATGTGTGTTCATGTGTCGTTGTTGTGTTGTGTGTTCATGTTGCGTCCGTGCGTTCATGTGTGTTTGTGCGTGTGTTCATGTGTGTGTGTGTGTGTGTGCGTGTTATGTTCATGTGTGTGCATGTGTTTGTGTGTGTTCATGTGCGTCTGTGTGTTCACGTGTGTTGAGTGTGTGTTCATGTGCGTGTGTGTGCGTGTGTTGTGTGTGTGTGTCATGTGCGTGTGTGTGCGTGTGTGTGTTCATGTGCGTGCGTTGTGTGCGTGTTCATGTGTGTTTTGTTTGTGTGTGTTCATATGTGTGTGTGCGCATGTGTGTGCTCGCATGTGTGTGTGTTCATGTGTGTTTGTGTGTGTGTTCACCTGTGTTTGTGTGTGTGTGTTCATGTGTGTTTGTGTGTGTGTTCATATGTGTGTGTTTCATGTGTGTGTGTATGCGCATGTGTGTGCTCGCAGTGTGTGTGTGTTCATGTGTGTTTGTGTGTGTGTTCATGTGTGTTTGTGTGTGTGTGTTTGTTGTGTGTGTCATGTGTGTGTGTTCATGTGTGTTTGTGTGTGTTCATGTGCGTGTTCATGTGTGTTTGTGTGTGTTCATGTGTGTTTGTGTGTTGTTCATGTGTGTTTGGTGTGTCGTTCATGTGTGTTTGTGTGTGTTCATGGTGCGTGTTCAATGTGTGTTGTGTTCATGTGTGTGTTCATGTGTGTTGTGTGTGTGTTCATGTGTGTTCATGTGTGTGTGTATGCGCATGTGTGTGTGTTCATGTGTGTTTGTGTGTGTGTTCACGTGTGTTTGTGTGTGTTCATGTGTGTTTGTGTGTGTGTTCCATATGTGTGTGTTCATGTGTGTGTGTATGGCGCCATGTGTGTGCTCGCAATGTGTGTGTGTTCATGTGTGTTTGTGTGTGTGTTCACGTGCGTGTTCATGTGTGTTTGTGTGTGTGTTCATATGCGTGTGTGTGGTGTGTGTTCATGTGTGTTCATGTGTGTGCGTGTTGTGTTCATGTGTGCGTGTGTTTGGGTGTGTTGTTCATGTGCGTCTGTGTTGTTCATGTGTGTTTGAGTGTGTGTTCATGTGCGTGTGTGTGGCGTTCATGTGTGTGTGTTCATGTGCGTGTGTGTGTGTGTGTGTGTGTGTTCATGTGCGTGTGTGTGCGTGTTCATGTGTGTTTGTGTGTGTGTGTGGTTTGTGTGTGTTCATGTGCGTGTTCATGTGTTTGTGTGTGTGTCATGTGTGTCATGTGTTTGTGTGTGTGTTCATGTGTGTTTGTGTGTGTTCATGTGTGTTTGTGTGTGTTCATGTGGTGTGTGTTCATGTGTGTTTGTGTGTGTGTTCATGTGTGTTTGTGTGTGTTCATGTGCGTGTGTCATGTGTGTTTGTGTGTGTGTGTTCATGTGTGTGTGTGTGTGTGTGTGTGTTCATGTGTGTTTGTGGTGTGTGTTCATGTGTGTTTGTGTGTGTTCATGTGCGTGTTCATGTGTGTTTGTGTGTGTGTTTTCATGTGTGTGTGTTCATGTGTGTTTGTGTGTTCATGTGTGTTTTGTGTGTGTGTTCATGTGTGTTTTGTTGTGTGTTCATGTGCGTGTGTTCATGTGTGTTTGTGTGTGTGTTCATGTGTGTTTGTGTGTTTCATGTGGCGTGTTCATTGTTGTGTTTTGTGGTGTGTTCATGTGTGTTTGTGTGTGTGTTCGTGTGTGTGTATGCGCGTGTGTGTGCTCGCATGTGTGTGTATTCATTTATGTGTGTGTGCTTGGGAGTTCCAGCAGCGCAAGTCCCGGCTCGGGCCTCAGCTCGGCCTCAGGCCTCAGGCATGCTCGGCTCAGGTCCCGGCTCAGGCCCCGGCTCAGGCCCCGGCTTGTGCCCCCGGCTCAGGCCCCGGCTTGTGCCTCAGGCTCAGGCCCCAGCTTGTGCCTCGGCTCGGGCCCCTGGCACAGGCAGTGGGCTCTTCCAGCTGAGAATGGGCCCTCACACTGACACTGTTCTCTCTCCACAGACAGACATACCGTCAATGGGAACCCCACAGTGGAGCCCTTCCCTGAAGGCCTGTGCAGCATCATGTTTGGTGAGATGCATCAGCTAAGCTCTGTTATTACACACCATTATTGGCTCTGTGACAACAGTTACTCCTTGGTTTGTGTCCAAACTGTGCCCCGAGGGCCAAATGTGTGGCCCCCAGACCAATTCTTCTTGCTTACAGGTGGTGACCACCAGATTGTCACCATTTAAAGTGTTTGTTCTTACATTTGTGACCTGGATAAATGGTTCATCTTGAACACAATAACATGCAAAGCCTCATCTTTGTACAAAAATGTTTGTTGGAGGCCAAATATTTGTCCAACTATTATGATTTAGGTAGACAAAAAAAAAATCGAGTTTATAGATGCTCTTGTTTAGAAAAATAGAAAATCTAAATGATTTCTTGCTTCAACTGTATTAAACCCAAATCTCAGTACTGGCCTGCTATTTATTGTAGTTTGACTGATCCTTGGACAACAGACGCTAATATTTATATATATATATTTATATTCTATATATATATAAGTATATAGATGAAAAGAATTTACTGAACAGCAAAGTACAAATCTTCTCAAATAAGTAGTTCTGTGTAAAGCCCTGGTGGTGTAGAAGCCATGTGACCGCTCAGCCTCGTGTTGGGATTCCTGGTGTAGACTGCGTGCTGCTGCCTCCGTCTGCAGCCTCAGCACAATCCTTGCACAATGCAAACTATTAGGCTGCTTTTACATTGCACATTCATTCATATCAAAACTGAGACTAAACCAGGACTAAGCCAAAAACTAAACCTGGACAAGATCAGGACCAAAGCAGGTCCAAACCTGTGGTCTGTTCTCTTATCCTGGTCATAGTCCTAATAAAGCTGGATCAGCGCCAACAGACCAATCAGAACAATGGCTGAGGAAAGAGCAGCGTACCTGAAACACAATCATAATCTTGATGTATATGATGAAATACGAGCCAAAGGAAACTGAAGCATTGCCTTCATGTCGTCGACACTTACAGTAGCTTACAGCAGCCACCAGAGTTACACTAAGGAGAAAGTTCATTTAAATATAATTCATGGATAAAACAGACTAAAACACAAACAAAAAAAACAAATGTGCTTATCGTGTGCTAATCGTGAATAACATGAATATAATAAGGACTCCCCGGGAACCTACGCCAGGATCCTGTTTGTGGACTTCAGCTCTGCTTTCAACACCATCCTCCCTGCTCTGCTCCAGGACAAGCTCTCCCAGCTCAACGTGCCTGACTCCACCTGCAGGTGGATCACTGACTTCCTGACGGATCGGAGGCAGTGCGTGCGGCTGGGGAAGAATATCTCAGACACTCGGACTATCAGCACAGGAGCTCCACAGGGCTGTGTACTTTCCCCTCTGCTCTTCTCCCTGTACACAAACTGCTGCACCTCCAGCCACGACTCTGTAAAACTCATCAAGTTTTGCGGACGATACCACCCTCATCGGGCTCATCTCAGACGGGGATGAGTCTGTCTACAGGAGGGAGGTGGACCGGCTGGTGTCCTGGTGCAGCGGTAACAACCTGGAGTTCAACGCCCAGAAGACAGTGGAGATGATCGTGGACTTCACGATCACACACCATGAAACTCC
The DNA here is from genome assembly GCA_015082035.1 of Chaenogobius annularis. NCBI lineage: Eukaryota > Metazoa > Chordata > Actinopteri > Gobiiformes > Gobiidae > Chaenogobius > Chaenogobius annularis. The sequence continues at coordinate 590,815 of BJKM01000626.1, forward strand.
TTCCGCTTCCTCAGCACCACCATCACCCAGGACCTCAAGTGGGAGCCCTCCATCAAGCTCCCTCATCAAGAAGGCCCAGCAGAGGATGTACTTCCTGCAGCAGCTGAGGAAAGCCAAGCTGCCAGTGCAGATGATGGTGCAGTTTTACCACGGCCATCATTGAGTCCATCCTCACCTTCTCCATCACCGTGTGGTACGCTGGAGCCACAGCCAGGGACAAACAGAGACTACAGCGCCCTCTGCTGGAGCCACAGCCAGGGACAAACAGAGACTACAGCGCCCTCTGCTGGAGCCACAGCCAGGGACAAACAGAGACTACAGCGCATTGTGCCCTCTGCTGAGAAGGTGATCGGCTGCAGACTTCCATCTCTGCAGGACCTGTACGTCTCCAGGGCTCTGGGACGAGCAGGTCGGATCACAGCTGACCCTTCTCACCCTGGACATGGACTATTTGAACCACTCCCCCACAGGCAGGAGGCTACGGTCCATCTGGACCAGAACCTCCCGCCACAAGAATAGTTTCTTTCCCTCTGATGTTGGACTCATGAACACTTCTTAAACTCCTCCGACTTTAAACTGCAACTCTTTCATCACTCACTGCACTGTCACTTTTGTCACTGTAAAATGTAACTGTAAATTCTTGTGTACATAGTAATGCCTTTTTTTTATTTTGTACTATAAGTAATTTTAAATTGTTTCTTAATGCATGCCCTTTGGATTGAATATATGTTGTTTTATTATTACTCAGTGTTTTATGTTGCACCTTAAGGCCGAGACAAGTTCCTATGTTTGAGAATTTTGTTCATTGACAATGGCAATAAACTCTTTCTGATTCTGATTCTGATGATGTCTAAAAGATCCGGTGCAGCACCAGGGACGGCTCTGAATCTGAGCTAAGCAGCGTGTGAAGACGCACAGCCAGATCTACATATTCTGTACATATTCAATGTAATGTAGTGTGGGTAAAGATTATCACTGTCACCTATTTAAATATCATTCTTTTTTGTTTTGCTCTTTATAAATCTGTGTGCATTGATAAAAAAATATATGTGTTGTAATTCTGCACTTCCTCTTTTCCCTGTTCTCTCTCTCTCCTCACCACTTGCTCTTACAGCTGATGTATTCTGCGCTCTGATTGGTCAAAGAGTCGTCTTCTTATCATATTTGGCGTCTTAACCTGGTCCGGAGCAGGTTATGAGTTCAGGGCCTGTTGCCATAGTAGTACGGCTGAACCTGGGTTAACCCTGAAGTGACCTCACTAACCCTCTAATCCGCTTCAGAGCACTAGCTTCTGGACTGAATGACAAGTGTGAACCAAGACATGAGTCATTCAAGTTAATGGTTAAGAAGAACTAAACCAGGACTCTCACTTAAACCAGAAGAAAAAACAAAACAAATGAAATGAAATAGTTTGGACCCTTGCAGATGATTGCCCAGGTCTGTTCCCTGGGTTTCTGTTGCAGTAACAGCATTTCTTGTGTGTGGTCAGGAATGGGCTGCTTCTGGGGGGCGGAGCGGCTGTTCTGGCGTCTGCCTGGGGTCTTCTCCACCCAGGTCGGGTACGCTGGAGGATTCACCCCCAAACCCCTTCTACCAAGAAGTCTGTACAGGTCACTCTTCGTTTTCACATCAAAATCACTTTCCATTTTACCTATGTCCAGTACAATGTGAGTCCAGTCCTTGATCGTCGGTGCATTTTGTGTCGTCCATTTTTTTGTAAGTGCCTTTTTCGCTGCTGCCAGGAGGATGTTCCAGAGATAACTGCCAATTGTGTCCATGGCAGGAGTCCTGAGGCCCAAATACAGAGTTCTTGAAGTCCATTGGAATGGTGGTGTCATAAATTGTCTGTAAGGCTTTGTTGATCTCAGTCCAATATTTGTGAACAACAGGACACTCCCAAATCACATGATAGTGGTTTGCCTCCTGCTGCCACATCCTCTCCAACAGTCTGCATTTCCCTGTGAGTAATGGGCACTTTGACATGGAGTTATAAAGAAGCGAGACACATTTTTCCAACAGAATTCCCTCCAAACATGTGACTTTGTGGTTTTCCACTGAGATGTACATATACTTTCCCACTCTTCATCAGCCAGAACAGCTACGCAAGTTTGGAGAAGGCACTAGAGAGCTCTTTGATTAGATAGCCACTTAATTTTATAACATTACGTTCAGCTTGAACATTTTCACGAAACGCTCTACTAACATTTTTCAATTAAAAAAAGTTTAAGAAAAGAACATTTTCAAAAAAGTGCGATTTTTTTTTTCAATTTGACTATGACACCTGGAGACGGATCAGCATCAAACTGACAAAATGTCCTTACTCATGGGTGTTTTCGATGGGGCCTTGTTCACGAGTGAGGGAAGGATGGAGCGTGAGATTGACTGGCGCATCGGACTGTTGTAGTGAAGAAGGAGTTCTCGATTTTCCGGTCAATCTACGTTCCTGCCCTCACCTATGGTCATGAGCTTTGAGTAGTGACCGAAAGGACAAGATCGCGGATACAAGCGGTCGAAATGAGTTTCCTTCGCAGGGTGGCTGGGCTAGAGATAGGGTGAGGAGCTCAGACACATGGGAGGAGCTCGGAGTAGAGCCTCTGCTCCTCCACGTCGAGAGGAGCCAGCTGAGGTGGCTCGGGCATCTGTTCCGGATGCCTCTGGGAGCCTTCCTGGGGAGGTGTTTCGGGCATGTTCAACCGGGAAGAGGCCCCAGGACACGCTGGAGGAACTATGTCTCTCGGCTGGCCTGGGAACTTCTCGGGATCCCACCGGAGGAGTTGGAGGAAGTATCTGGGGAGGTGGAAGTCTGGGAGTCCCTGCTTCAACTGCTGCCCCCGCGACCCAGCCCTGGAAGATGGATGGACTGACGGGCATATTCGTCCTTGTTTACTACTGCGTTTTTCCATCTAGTCTGGCTAACTCCCATCAGGAACTGGATCTTGTCTCAACCCTTACCTTCTATCCATAAATTATAACAAAATCAGTCCACAAGATGAAGGCAGAGGGACCGCTCTTAGTAACTGCTCTGATTTTTCACCAACCTTTGATATCGACATGCACCAATCCCTGCTCAACCTGGCGAGGGGAATCAGCCAGATTTTGATTAATTTTTTTGAGGGATGGGGAATGGGAAAAAATAATTGGAATGCTGTTTTATTTTTGAGTTGTCTCCATCTTTTTGCTGCCTTCATCTTCAGTCAACTGTTGAGAGCGCTGGTTCCAGATGGGCCTCCCCACCCCCCCATGACCTACTTGGGATTCTGGGGGGGTGCGCTGTATGCAGAGGTTTTTCTATTTTCTTGCTTCGCAAGGGAATGGTTAATGAAACAGCAAAAACTAACTTCATTCCTTGAGTGGAGGACATGGAAAGCAAATGTGGATCATGCACTGTCACACTTTTGCATGTTTGGTTACTTGTTCTTGAAGGCCAAAATGTTTTAATTTTCTGTTAGTTTAAAACAAGACCCAAAACTAAATCACGTTAAAACCCGCACTTAATCAGGACTAAAGGTTACATACAGGAATAAATCTGTATGTAACCTCTAAAATAAGTCAGAACTAAACCAGGACTAAAGCGTATCTTAACCAAGACAAATAAAATGTTATTGAATTGAATGACCAAGGAGTAATCAAGGACTAAAGCAAGGACTAAACCAGCAGGCAAAGCCAGACGTGAAAGAATCAGAAAGCAGGACCATAAACCAGTAACAAAGCAGGACTTACTAAGGACTAACCAAGGACTGAAGCATCAAAGCTAGAACTAAAGCAGGTCTTTAAGTGCTTCATGGAAGCCTAAGATGAATCTGTGTCAGGGCAAGAAGTCAGGTGCTTATCTGCGAATACTACTTCAAATTAGAATGCACAAGTTTGCAGGCATGTTCCACCTTAGTTACCATCAGAAACTGTGCAGAGGAAGTGCAAATAGTGTGAGTGTTTCTGCAATAGAAAAAAAAACAAAACAATGTAATACATCTTTTACAAACATTTGTCGGAATTCAACAGACCCAATAGATCGCACATGCAGAATTGTGAGCTGGACGTTATTATACTACTGAAGGTTCTTGTAATATGGCTCTCTGGCTCCCCCTTCAAATTACATTTTTGGACATGGACTTGTGAAATATTTACAGATAGAGTATTTATAGTGGGGAACAAGCTCACAAAGTCAGATCGTGCTAACTTTTATCGTTTAAGAGTAGAAAATGGAAAACAAACAAATTGTAACTGTAACACTTTGAGGGAAAACACAAAAATCATGTCGTAAACAATCATGAATATGCAAGTAAATGGTAGGCCGCTCAGAGAGATCTAATTTTGAGTGAAGACCTCAAGAAAAATATTAAAAGACGGCTCAGTAGCGCCACCTCAAAAATCAGCTTACATGGCAGCAATGGGAGCTCTGACCAGAAAAAAAATTCAACATATAAAAATGAAACTTGGCATAAAAAATAGATCATGTCAGGACATGTAAAAAATGATATTATGACCCCACCCTAAACCCAACAGGAAGATCCAACCAGCTTTTACAAACATTGTCGGATTTGACCCCTGGGCCGCATGTGCCGAATTGTGAGCTGTAGGTAATGAAATGCTACTTAAAGTTCTATCTTTAAATATGACTCTCAAGCACCCCATTAAAATTTTATTTTTAAACATTCATAAAAAGTCATTTGTTTAACGTCGACTTGTGAAAATATTTCTGACAAATTCACATAATTCTAAATTTTAACATTCAGGAGTTTAAAAAATGGGAAATCTGAAAACCTTAACCTGTGCAAAAAGTCTTGAAAATTTGCATGAAATTGGAACTCAACTCAAAATTCTGTAAATCAATGTGACAAAATGGCTCAGTGGCGCCCTCTTAAAAATAAAAATACATTATGCCAATGAAGGGGGCAGAGCCTATTTTTTTCATCATAGACAAATGAAACTTGGCAGATACATAGAGCATCTCGATATAACCAAAAAATATTAGTATGGCCTCGCCGGGCACCGCCGTTTTTGGTTCAAATTTGACATGCCCAAAATCAGGTACCCGTATTTTAACAAAGTTGTCCTAAGGTTTTTATCCAACGGTCGCCAAACTGAGGCAGGATTTTTATTTCCTGTTGCATTTGAGGACTCACCTTCTTGGCATGAGTTACCGCCTGCTTTCTTAGTTTTTCTTGCAGATCATTTAGCTTGTTCTCCCTTTGGTTCTTTTTTGCCAAGGCTATGGCTATATTTTTTCCTCTCAAAACTGCTTTAGCTGCATCCCGGAGGATGGGCGGCGAAGTTTCCCCTGTATAAATTTCCTCCAGATAAGTCGTAATGTTGTTGGACATTTTTTCCTTAAACAAAGGGTCACTAAGCAAGATGGCATTGAACCTCAAAATAGTCTATTCTGGATTAGATTGTATGTGTATACTGAAAAATGTGTATACTGGGTTCATCTCGCTCCAGATGTCAATCAGTCCTATATTCTTCATAAATGTACAGAATTTCTTATTTACTGCTATTTCAGTGCCTCTTGAGTTTGACACGTCCAGTGTAGGCTGAATGCGAAAATTCCAAATGCTGCCACAGATTAGGGTTTCCTCAGAGTGGTTTAGGTCCATTGTATTAGTATAGCAGATGATAGATAATAGTTCACTTAACCAGTATATACTGTATCTGCCTTCTTTGTCTCTGCATTCCAAACTTTGTTCATAAACTATTTGGTTTGAAATCAATATTAAACTTCCCTCCTGTGTTTGCCTCTGTATGATGACTAGTACAATTTCTACTAACAAAAGTAGGTTAGTTTTTGATGCTACGTTGTTCAAATGTGTCTTTTTCTTTTCGCATTTTGATTGGGTTCAATATGCCGTTAACTTTAAAGGATGCTACTCGTAACACTTCTGATGTCATTGGATTGATTAGATTGATTTTGCCATTGTTAATTTTTGATTGTTATAAAACTCTGTGGTACTATATAAACACAAGAACTACAGAAACAAGGAACAGATGAAAAGATAAAGTAGAAAACAAAAGGGTTCATGCCAAAAACATGCACCGAACCCAAAACCTGATAATGTTTATGATCGTAAAGATGAAGGAAGTCCATTCCTGGTGACGGGCCCCCTGAAACGCTCCCTGGTGTTATAGCTGGTGTGATGATCACTCCAGCCATTCCACTGTTCCTGTTCCACTGTCTGATTTTCTTGGTCCCCTGCTAGCTGGAGCTCCAACTCTTGGTCCGCCCACCACACCTGAGTGGGTCCAGCTCCACTGTCTCTCTCGTGTCCGCCTGTCCGTCCGAGGGAGTCAGATCTCTCCTTCACTGTGGAACTCCTACAGGTTTCTACTATTTCCCAAAGAGGTTTGGTAGTTTTTCCTGGCCAAGAAGGAGGGTCTAAGGACAGGGGGGCTTGGGACATCTGTCAAAGGACACAGGACGCTGGGACATTACCAAGTCCCTATGAACATTGTTTATTGTGTTTTTTCCACTGTAGCCCCTCGAGGCAACAACTGTTCTGATTTTGGTCGTTACAAAAATAAATTGAATTGAATTGAATGGAAAAATTGAATTGCTCTTTCTATAGGGTCCGCTACTGCAGACCCCGAAATGAGCTCTGGGATCACCTTTTCAAGGAAACTTTCAGTGTGGTCTCCTTCTCCTTCCGGAACTCCCACAAGGCTGAGATTGTTCCTGAGTGATCTGGACTCCAAATCCAGGATCTTACTTTTCATATTTTTGACCTTCAACTGCAGCGCCACTACCTCAGCCCTTAACACCTGCAGCTCATCCATAATGTCTAAAATATATTGCTCCGCCTCACTGATGCACGCTCCGTCTCCTCTTCCCACTTTCAGCTCATTTATGTCAGATTTAATTTGGTCGACTCGGTCTGCGCCATGCCCCACTCTCATTTCTGTGCTCATTGACGCCATGTCATGCTGCATTTCATAAGGGCCAACTTTTGTAAAGGTATCTCTTGTCCTTCGGCGGGGAAGCTTCCGGACAGTCAACGCTGGGGACGGCGCTTGGTTTACTGCCGGAGGGATGGCTGTCGGCAGCTGCGCCGGGCCTGTTAGCCAGGCCGCTCTGTTTTCCACCGAGAGCATGGTCCATCAGCTTTGATGGTTTAGCTTCCGGACCATTACCTGTCTTTTGTTTTCCATGTTTACTCATTTCTTGCTGCTCGTTTCGTTTGGGTGATACTGATTTTAAAGGAAAATTCCGGCAGCAACGGAACATTTTCAATTCTAAAATAGGAGATGCCAAAGCAAATATAATACAATAGAAGGGTTAAAGGACAATAACTGTACAAATATATATAACACCACATAGAGGCATACATTTAATGCCATACGCTGGAGCTTTCTAGGTATAGAAATAAGACCTTCATGGAGACAAGTAGATTACTGATTCCCACCAAAACATTTACATAGTGCGCTTTGAAACATTCTTGACTGAATAAATTATGTTCATTCATTCATTCATTTTCTACCGCTTTTCCCGTTAGGGGTCGCGGGAATTAAATTATGTGTCAGAACTTAAACGTTTCTGAAACAGCACAGTATGCAGACCCTGCCAGTCACTCCACCTGCATCAACATTCCTGTTATCCACATGGTCCAAATGCAGGAGATGGATGAGGAAAAGGAGGTGAGGGAGAGATGTGTGCGTGTGTATGTTTGTGTGAGTGCGTGTTCATGTGTGTGCGTGCGTGTGTGTGTGTGTGTGCGTGTGCACGTGTTTGTGTGTGTGAGTGCGTGTGAGCATGCGTGTCCGTGTGTGAGGGCGTGTGTGTGTACATGTGTGTGCGTATGTGTGTGAGTGCGTGTGTGAGCATGTGTGTACGTTTGTGTGTGAGTGCGTGTGTGAGTGCGTGTGTGAGTGCGTGTGAGTTTGTGCGTGTGTATATGTCCGTGCGTTTGTTTGTGTGTGAGTGTGTGTGCATGTGTGAGTGTGTATGCATGTGTTTGTGTGTGTGTGTGAGTGCGTGTGTTTGTTTGTGAGTGTGCACGTGTGTGCGTGTGTGAGCATATGTATGCGTGAGTGCGTGTGTGAGCATGTGTGTGCGTGTGTGTTTGTGAGTGCGTGTGTGAGCATGTGTATGAGTGTGTGACTGCGTGTGCGAGCGTGTGCGAGCGTCTGTGTGTGTTTCTGAGTGCGTGTGTGAGGATGTGTGTGCGTGCGTGTGTTTGTGAGTGCGTGTGTGAGCGTATTTGTGTGAGTGTGTGTGAGTGTATAAGTGTGCGTGTGTGTGGGAGTGTGTGTGCGTGTATGAGTGTGTGAATGTGTGTGAGTGCGTGCGCGTGTATGAGCGTGCGCGTGTGTGTGCATGTGTCTGCGTGTATATATGTAAGTAAGTTTGTTTGTGTGTGTGTGCATGTGTGAGTGTGTATGCATGTGTTTGTTTGTGTGTGTGAGTGCGTGTGTTTGTTTGCAAGTGTGCACGTGTGTGCGTGCGTGTGTGTTTGTGTTTGCGTGAGTGTGCGTGTGTGTGAGCATGTGTATGCGTGTGTGAGCATGCGTGTGCGTGTGTGAGCATGCGTGTGTGTGAGCATGCGTGCGTGTGTGAGCATTCGTGTGCGAGCATGCGTGTGTGAGCGTGTTTGTGTGAGCATGCGTGTGTGAGCATGCGTGTGCGTGTGTGAGCATGCGTGTGAGCATTTGTGTGCGTGTGTGATGTTGAGCATGCGTGTGGATCGTGAGCATTGTTGCGTGTGAGCAGGTGGTGCATGCGTGTGCGTGATGGTGATGCGTGGTGTCGTTGTGTGCGTGGCAAAAATGCGTGTGGCTGTGTGAGCATGCGTGCCTGCGTGAGCTATGCGTGTGCGAGCATGCATGTGTAAGGCATTTGTTGTGCGTGTATGAGCTTGTGTTGTGCGTGCGTGAGCGTGCGTGTGCGTGTGTGTGTGAGCATGCGTGTCGTGAGCATTGACGTGTGTGAGCATGCGTGTGCGTGTGTTGAGCATGCGTGCGTGTGTGGCATTCCGTGTGCGTGTGTGAGCATGCGTGTGCGTGTGTGAGCAATGCGTGTGCGTGCATGCGTGTGCATGTGTGAGCATGCGTGTGCGTGTGTGAGCATGCGTGTGCGGCATGCGTGTGCATGTGAGCATGCGTGTGCGTGTGTGTGTGAGCATGCGTGTGTGAGCATTCGTGTGCGTGTGTGAGCATGCGTGTGTGAGCATTCGTGTGCGTGTGTGAGCATGCGTGTGTGAGCATGCGTGTGCGTGTGCGTGTGTGAGGGCTGGGTTCGTGTGTGAGCTGTTGCCGTGCGCAGACAGCAGGCCTCGCTCCATTGGCCATGACGGAGCAGAAGAGTGACTGCAAGAGAGCCAGGAGCTGTCAACAGGCAAGTGAGGGTGAGGCGGCCGGACGGATGGGGCGGAGGAGAGACAAAGAGCGGAGTGAAAGTGGACGTGAATGGGTGATGGAAGTGTTGATGGACAGGTGAACTAATGGACAGGAAGAGGAGTTGTTGGCGTTTGGACAAAGGCTGTTGTGGACGCAGATGAGAGACATTCAACTATACGTTCCTCAGATTGCGACATACGGACAAAAAAGTGTGTTTACATGCACTCGAGTATCTCGGGTTTTATCCTGGTTATGACACTATTCTGGATATGATGTTTACGTCATCATTATGACGCAGTGCATTCTGGACATATAAAGTGTCTCCACTGTCATAATGGTCCATTTAAGTGGTCCAAAGTGGGCCGTGAGAGGTACTACCTGCCATAATAGCTTGGTTCACTTTGGATTAGAGTGAACGCAGACTCAGGAGAAAACAAAACGGCTAAAAGTAGATACAAACAGATACAAATATTTTCTTACCAAATTATCTAAATTGCACCTGTAGCCTTTTTAATCATGAGGCTGATCTCAGAAATTCACCAAAAAGAGTTTGGCTGTGAGACCTGGCTAAAACTTGTGTAAACAGGAAACTTTATCCGGTTTATGGTCAGCTTTGTCTGGATTTATTTGACTTCTCTGCAAATCCTCTTGGTCGCGTTTTAAACTCTCTTTATGTTATGCATTGGATTGGGATCATTTTTGATGCATTATATGTAATGAAGTTGGTCTAATCCCTCATTCGACCAGGCGTATTCCATCGTGGAAAAATATTCAGTTGTCATCTGGACACTTTAGTCCAAAAGTCATTCTCAATCTGCGGCTCTAGTGGGAGAACTCCGATATTTATTCTACTCTGAGCTGCGTAAACCCTGCCCACCGGGCGGAGCCTCCTGATAATAGCCTGTTTCGATAATATGCACGTTCACGCGGTTAGGACGAGGCTGCAGGAAGACACCACCTACAGTATACTTTCAATTCTGGGGACATTTTTACAGACAGATCCACGGCTGTGCCATGGGCTCGCCCGTCTCTCCCATAGTGGCCAACTTGTACATGGAGCATTTTGAGAAGAAGGCACTGACCTCCTTTTCAGGCATTGCTCCAAGTCCTTTGGTACTGTTCGTGATGATACTTTTGGTGACAATTAAGAAACAAGAAGCTGTAACCTTCTCAGGCACATCAATGCAGTGGACCCGCCATTCAGGTTTACAAGAGAAGATGCAATAGGGAAACCGCTTGGCCTTTTGATTGTCCAACTATCAGAGCGAGAAGACAGGAAGCTTCCAGATAGAACAGTATATAGGAAAGCCCAGCACAACAACGGATAAGGACCTGCTCTTTCGGCTTAACCACCCACTACAGCAACAAGCTGGATGATAAGTGATCAGAACACTACCAACAACAGAGCAACAAGAGCGTGCCCACCAGCTCAGAGGGCAAGAGGAAAGAGGAACACACGTCCGGAATGCCTCTCAGGCCTGTGATACGCCCGACTTGGGCTCTGAACAAAGTTGAAAGTAGAACCAGCAGGACAAAAAAAGGGAAAAGAACCAGCAGAAGTGGGGTGTCTCTATCCCTATGTCTCAGGACTGTCAGAAAAAAACTGCGAAGGAATTTTTGATGATGTTGGATCTGACGGTGAGTGAACACCATTTCACCTCTACTATACATGAAGTGCAGTAGCTAAACAGTCGCACGCGAGTAGAGCACTCGTGCAAGATGGCGTAGCTCAGATGGCAGATATTAGCTCACGTGAGTGGCAGATAGCTCGAAGTGGCCATGAGATGCTCGTCTACAGATCCGAAGTCGAGCATTCAAATCACTCTTCGACGTTACCAAAAACAATCCTGGAGACCAGGATCCCACTGACACCACAGGTTGGCGGTTTGCGATTCGCAGCTTCTAACTACTGCCGTTGTGTCCTTGTGTGTACAACTTGGAATGTGTGTAATGTGTTTGTTTGTTTTGTGTGTGTGCGTGGGTGTCCGTGGAACGTCTGTGTGAATGCGTTTGTGTGAATGGTGTTTGTTGTGAATGTCTGTGGAATGCGTTTGTGTGAATTGGTTTGTAGTGAATGGCTGTGTGAAATGGTGTTTGTGTCTGAATAGTGTGGTGTGAAGTGTGGCGGTGCGTGTGTGAATGTGTTTGTGTGAATGACAGTTGTTGGAATGGGTGTGACGTGAATGGCTTGTTGGTGAATGGACGTGATTGAATGGGTGTGTGTGGATGTGGTGTGAATGGCGACTGTGCTGAATGGGTGAGTGAATGGTGTTGTGTGAATGGGTGATGAATGGACTGTGTTGTGGATGTGTGAATGGGTGTGTGTGGATGTGTGAATGGTGTCGAGTGGATGTTCGTGATGGCGTGTCTGTGTATGTATGGGTGAGTGAATGGGTGGTGTGAATGGGTGATTGAAATGGGTGTGTGTGGATATGTGTGTGATGGGTGTGTGAATGGGTGAGTGAATGGGTGAGCAATGGGTGTGTGAATGGGTGAGCGAATGGCGTGAGTGAATGGGTGTGTGTGGATTGTGTCGTGTGAATGGGTGTGTGAATGGGTGAGTGAATGGTGAGCAAATGGGTGTGTGAATGGGTGTCTGTGTGTGAAGGTGCTGTGAATGTGTGTGTGTGTGTGTGTGTGTGTGTGGAATGATGGCTGTGGGAATGGGATGTGTGCAATGTTGTTGTGTGTGTCGTGTGTGTGTGTGATGTGAATGGGTGTGTGAGTGTGTGTGTGAATGGGTGTGTGTGTGTGTGTTGTGTGGGGAATGGGTGTGTGTGTGTGTGGAATGTGTGTGTTGTGTGTGTGTGTGTGTGTGGTGTGTGTGTGTGTTGGTGTGTTGTGATTATGTGTTGTGAATGTGTGTGTGATATGTGTGTGGTGTGTGGTGTGGTGTTTGAGTGTGTGAAATGTGGTGTCGTGTGTGTTGTGATTTGGGTGTTGTGTGTGGTGTGTGTGTGTGGTGTGGGAATGGGTTGTGTGTGTGTGGGAATGGGTGTGTGTGTGTGTGGTCGTAATGTGTGTGTGTGTGTGAATGTGAGTGTGTGTGTGTGTGAATGTGTGGTGTGAAGATGTTGTGGATGTGTGTGTGTTGTGCTGTGTGTGTGTGGGTTGGTGTGTTGTGTGGTGTGTGAGTGGTGGTTGTGTGTGTGTGTGGGTTGTGTTGAATGGCGAAGTGTGTGTGTGGTGGGTGATGGTGTGTTTGTGTGTGTGCTGTGTGTGTGTGTGTGTGTGTGTGATTGTGCTGTTGTGTGAATTGTTGGTGTAAGAGTGTGTGTGTGTGTAATGGGGTGTGTGCGTGTGTGCTGTAATGTTGTAGTGTTGTGTGTGTTGGTGAATTTGTGGTGTGTGTGTTGGTAGATGGTGTGCTGTTGTGTGAATGGGCTGTAGATGGGTGTGTGTGTGTGTTTGATGTGAATGGGGTGTGTGTGTGTGTGTGTCGTGTAGGTGTGTTGTGGTGTGGTGGTGTGAGATGGTGTGTGTGTGTGGGTGGTTGTGGGCAACATGTGGTGGGAAGGTGCTGTGTGTGTGTGATGTGGTGTGTGGGAATGGTGGTTGTGGTGTGTGTGTGTGTGTGTGTGAATGTGTTGTGTGTGTTGGTGTGTGTGTTGTGTGTAGTGGTGTGTGTTGAATGTGTTGTGTGAATGTGTGTGTGTGTGTGTGTGTGTGGGTGTGAATGGGTGAGTGGTTCCTTGATGTAAAGCGATGTGACTGCCTTGAAGGTTGAAAAGCGCTTCTTTTTCTACTATGGATCACTCCCGGTCAGAGGAGGAATTACACCGACTTATTACATTTGGAGCAAAGAACACTGACACGATGAAGAATACAGCATTATAACTTATTCTTATTCATAGTTCTTATTATTGGAGGTTTTGCATCGTACATTGCATTCTCATGGCCCAATTCTCTTCACGAACACTGTGACCCACAGCATGGCATTATGGTTCTATATGTAAATTGAAAACTTTCCTAATTTATTAGTTTCAAACTTAGCCCACGATGAGCTCTGTATCTCAAACGCGTCCCCTTTTATAGCAGTAATATTCCATGCCCCCAAACGGATGCATAAATTCTCATTCATTTGTCCAGAGAAGCCAATGGGACCATTCCATAGAAATGCGGATTTCAGGAAAATAATTCCAACTTTTATGGATTTACTTCTAAGTTGGCACAGTTGATGTTGATATACTAAATATTATCTGAGTGAAATGTTGTGTATTATTTTATATATCTGAGATTTGGGGGTTTAAACTGGAGCTGTGGTCAAACTCAGATCTAGAAGATGATTACTAGTTCCTAGTTTGTGGCAAACTGACATTTTATTCCAACTAGTGATGCTTTTTATACGTCATATACTGTATATCATTTGTAGTCAACATGACTTCAGTTTATACAATATGGTTGTTGTGACATGGATTTACAGTAACATCAGACCTGTCCAGTTGCCTGATCTTATTTCGGCTCAATCACTTGTTATATATTGAGACATAATCTTGTATTACTTTAGGAAATGTGCACTCATTAGGCCCGAGCTCCAGCAGGACTTAGGGCCTATTGGTCTTGATTGAACTGTCGGACCATACATGCGCGCGAAGCTCTTTGAACTAAACAGATTAGTAATACATTGATATAATTTAGATATTATTTCCCTTGAAAGTTATGATTTATAACCCTTGATAAAAACAATCAGTCAGAGGGATTGGTCATTATATTGTTTAATTTCTTGGTTATAATAGCTCTTTATTTGTAAATGCCTAGAAAAGTCCTGTTTCACCAAGCCAAAGGTTTCTTTCATCATATCAAGGGTTTTTGAAGGTTAGATTTAATGTACACATTATATTGGTTAGCCCAGTCTCTTACATCTCCCGTGTCTGGATCCTTTCACATAAATATTTTTGTCTGATTCTTCATCCCCCCAAACATCCCACTCTGAGTTTGTACAATCTGTTTCTACAGGAAATTTAAAGAAAGAATCTCTAAAAGCCATTGATAAAAGCTATTAATAGATAGATTGATAGAACCTATTAAGCATCCTAACAAACCAAATCCCTAAAATTTGGATTGCAGCCTATGTACTTCCGCCTCTAAAGCTGTTCAATTCAATTCAATTCAATTTATTTTTGTAACGCCCAAAATCACAACAGTAGTGGTCTCGAGGGGCTACAGTGGAAAACAAAATAAACAATGTTCATAGGGACTTGGAAATGTCCCAGCGTCCTGTGTCCTTA